>VXBU01018897.1:365652-453277 GCA_013400315.1 Bombycilla garrulus | reverse complement strand
AAAATACAGACTTATAATACCACTCTTCTTGGGATGATATCTTTTCTAGGCAGCATAGCTGTAGCTGACAAGTGTTGGCCTATACTTGAAAGAAAAAACACACAAAAAACAAACTCCAAAACACTACTACCCATTTTTCTTTAAAGGCATTAATTTCTACATCTGTGAAGATGGGCCATACAAGACTAAAAGGTAATATGTTTGCAAATATCTGAGAAATTGTAGCAGTGTTTCTATTGCAGAACATTTCAAGAAACATCAAAATGCATTAGACCAAGAAAAAAAAAAGTGAACAGTAGGTAAAAGATGCAATAGAAGATCAAATAAAACAAATCATGATTATATTTCTGTATATATTTACACATACGTATACGTTCATATAAACAAAACCCCAGCTAGAATTAATGATTGCATATAAATAAACATTTAAAAAATTAGAAATAGTTAAACGGATCATCCCTTTTCATGAGACAAGATGAAAATACCAGCAAAGAATTCAATTTTTATATAACTATTCATGTGTGAAACATCTTATGCATGCATGCATTCTCCAGAGCCAGTATAATGATGTGCAATTTTATCCAACTTTATGCTACTGACAACATATTTGATCAGCTCAAGTTTCAATCAGAAAAAACTTCATAGCTGGTAGATTGAAAATAATAGAATAGATCGAAAAGAAAAAACATGCTTGAAGGCACTGGGAATTGGATATTAAATGTGAGATAAAATACATCTTCTTATAAAGTTTTAGTGATCACCGATTTTGCACAACATCCTTTACTACAAAAGGGAAAACTCCTGAAACAATAATAATGACAAGACTGTACTCAACTGTTCATGAATCACAGTGGTATGCTTCTCAGAAACTAGCATAAGACAGTCTTAGAACAGTTCAAGGACTGTTGAAAGTGTGAAAAAGTGTGAAAAGAATTTTGGGACACAGCCAATGACTCCAAAAAGCTCATTCTGACATTAACTGATCTGTATTTTCCTGAACATATCACTGAAAATAGTTAAGTTTTTGCAGACACCCTTTAACATTTTGATCCAACAAAGCTCCTTTGGTTGCTATTTAATGCCTGTCCTGGTTACACTCCACTAGAATTTTGCTTCTTCTCAGTTGTAGGAAAATAACTAGCATTATGAGCACACTCTCAATTGTCTGTGGCTGTTGAAGCTCTTGAGGCAACACAAGCTCCAGCATTCTACCTAATCTTGTGGCATATGTCAGGCTTTTTCAGAATGGAGGTCACCAACTCAGCACTATAGGAGCTCTGGTTATAGATAGTAGCAACCAAAATTCAAACACTCAGAGCTACCTTTCTAGCCAAGCATGCAACTGAATTACACTAAAAAACAAAGATCTCTGTTCCTGCATTCCAGCGCCTGCTCAAACACTGCTTTTTGAATTCATACAAAATACATCAAATCTACGTTGACCTTGTTACTGTGCTGTGATAAATATGCTTTATTATTTTTGATTTTTAATCTTTTTTATTTGAACCCACAATTTTTATCCAAAACATTACTATAATACAGGTTCTCTATTTATGTACTCTTTTGCAACATCCTTTAATTTTGCTCACTAGTTGAGGAATTGAGATTTCCTACATTCCTTTTCACTTTTACCAGCTTATAATAGTGGCAAAGGCAAAAAGTAATTCAGTATCTTTTTGTGTAATGCAGCTCTCATTCTATGTGCTATAATTAAAAAAAAGTAATTATTTTTTTACATAGAGAAAGCTAGCAATATGTGCCAGGTTATCTGCAATATGTATCTTGTGGTTAAAGAAATAGAGTATGGTTTTGTTTAGGGAGTTAATAAAGCCTATTTAAATGTTTCCTTAAATATACGGGGAAATTTTTGCTCCACTAAGATGAGGAAAGCAGAGAAAAAATGTCCTAGACTGACTTGAAATTTCTTTTTTCCTGTGTTTTCCTTATTTTGAGAAAATGCTAGATTTCTAGGTGCAAATCAAACCATGGCCTTTCCTCCTGTGTGTGTGTTTGTAATGTTTAATTTATAAGGAGGTGGGATTCAATTTTTACAAAAATATTCTCACCTTTTCACACCAAAAAAGACATAATATTAAAACCCAAAACAAATAAACAAAAGATCCCACAAACCACCCTAAGTCCTTCTGCTGTGTTTTTGTTGGTTTTTGTTTGTTTGGTTTGGTTTGGTTTTTGGTGGTTTTGTTAGTTTGTTTTGGTGCTCCTTTGTTTGTTGTTTTTTTTTTTTTTCCTGTGCCTTCACAATTTTTGAATGCTGGCTTTTACAAGAAAAAATTCCACAAACCATTTTAATTTTCAACCCTTTTTGTACCACAACAGGGTTAGTTCAATTAATTCGGTGGCCACTTCTTTATACCAGAAAAGGAAAATGACTATCCTCGCACCTTCAGTTAAGGGAAATAGTTTTTCTGTCTTTGTCTAACTGGGCTTGAACAGCAAAGCTATTGGCTTCACTTCTTGAAATAATATATCTTGAGATCATAGGAAAATTCAGGTAGGAATAGACATCATGCAGTTTCTAGTTCAAGCTCCTGCTCCAAGCAGGCTTGGGTGCTTGGGGCTTTGTCCAGCTGGGTCTTTAACACTTCAGAGAACAGAACCATGACAGGATCTCTGAGCAACCCAGTGCAGCACCTTGTTGTCTTCACACTGAAAATGCTCCTCCTTCTATCCATTCTAAACCTCTTGTTTCAACTTGGGGTTGTTACCCTGAGTTCCTGCCTCTGCACCTCAGTTTGCCAGCATGTTTGCCCTAGAAGTGGTTTCAAGCCAAATTTTCCTGGATCCACTCTTGAAAAATTCTGTTATGGTATAGTATAGTAATGCCAGAGTCCTATAAAGTACCACAGCAAACCAGAAAAAACCTGGATGACTTTCCTCAATCTCATTAGTTCTCTGCATGATTCTCACGTCAGGGAGGCTGTTTGCAGGAAATCCAATAAAGGCACTGTTACATATCATGGAGTTCAGTTTCAGATTAACACACCCAGCATCTGCTGTCTACATGCAAGAAAGATATTTAAGTGTCCTGTCACCTAGACAGGTAAGGCCCAGTTCAGTTGGCCTCAGAGATACCTTGGAACATTCCTTCCTGGTCCCAGCAAGCCCATTAGGAGGCTGCAGGTCTCCTACAGGTCCTGTGGCATATTTATCTATTCCACATGGATGTCTCAAGTACAGCACCGCTTTTTGAATGATCCTAGGGGCATACAAAGGTGTCAGTCATTTGAACCTGTAGGAGATGGATGTTTGAATCATTATTTTGGCCTGACTCCCATGAAAATCTATAGTACATTGATTATATGAGAATCTAGACACCTAGCAAGCATTTGGACACCAACATACACTTGCCTTAAAGTGTCCTCATTACAAACTAAAACCCAACCACAGCCTAAGATCAAGACAGATGACAGCAAATGATTACAGCTCATTAAATGAAATGTCAGTGCTGTGTGGTATGGGTGAGAACCATGAAACGCTATCACCATATACTGGGAAGCATCTTCTTCATATTTTGTCTCAGGCTTTCAATCACATACTCATTTATTACAGAAGTGCCACATGAGAGAGTAACAATATTCTTCTACTCCTTTCTTATTCCTGACCACTTTATCTAAAGAAAGAACACTAATTAAAGAGCAACAACAAATGAAGGCCAAACATGGTCCATGAGCTAGAAGAGATGAGAGGCAGAAATCAAATCCTAGATAATCTCTAATTCCTTCTTTCTGTGAATATATTAATGCTATGTGGCTCAGTAAAATGTCAAAAATAACATACAGAACTACCATGTACCTTTTGAGAAACAGGAGATAAACTGAATTTTCAAATATTAAAGGTTTCCATACTTCATGAAAAACTAAAAGGGCCTTCTAGAACTCTTTCTCTTGAGAGTAGCAGAGATTTTCATCTGTTGTAGCTTTGAATTACAGTGACAGCCCTTGGCCCTAAAAAAAACTCCAGCTAAATTCAGTAAGTTCTGTTAATGCTCCTCTTATTTTTTCCAGTAAAATTTCCATGTGTACTGAAAAAGTACACTAATAATACTAAAATCTACCCTGTAGATGTGGAAAAGGTATCAACAACGAATTAAAATTCTAAAATTTTAAGTAAATATGATAATGTCAAAAGCAGAAGATATTCCTGAGACACAGGCTGTTCTTTCTGCTGGTTCCATTTTGTTACTGTTGGGTTAATTTTCTTTTTGTTTATTTTTTTTTGTTTTGTTTTGCTTTGTTTTTTGGGGGGGTTTGTTGTTGTTGGGTTTTCTTTGTTTGTTTGCTTGTTTGTTTATTTTTTTGTTTGCTTTTGTTTTCTAGCTTTTGATTTGTACTTCTAATTTTTTTTTCAACTTAGTCTGTTTTTCTCAGCAAGATAATCTTTATATCCCAGACATGCCTAATTCTGCCCTGCACAACCTTATGTCTTCTTTTCAGATCAAATGATGCAATACACAAACACCCAAACTACACAGAGGTGCAAGCTGAGGTTGAAGGATTGTTTTGCTATTACCATAGGTACAACATTGTGAAAGTATTCACATGATGCTTTGATTAAATTCCTTTAAAAGAATATTCATTTATTATTCAACCGATTAAAAGTGCAATGATTCATTTGAACAATGTTGCAAAATGCTTTGAATAAACTACTTTATGAGAGAATCAAAACTACCTCTGGCAACAAGTATTCTGAAGCCATCTGAATGAATTCCTAGATTATCCTAAATATTGCTCTGTGAAAAATTCTGTTGTGTTCATTTGTCCTGTATCTAGGCCAGTACAATTACTGAAAGGCAATACTCCACTGTCTTTCTGAAAGTTGTGGGGTCTTCCAAATCTACAGGTTAGCTATTGATGGCAAAGAATGCCATCATCTTCCTATGAAAAACACAGTTTTCCCCAAAGTAAATTTTTACCTAAAGCATTAAGTAATACTAATTGTGTAGTGAACACCATAAGCAACACTGTGGGATCCCTTTATTAGAGGAAGGTTTAATTTCATAAATTAATAAAGCCATTTTTCTTTTTGATATTTTGCAAAATACTTGTTTATGGTGAACTGTCACTTGTACTCAGATTTAAAATGTAGAAACCACAGTGATGGTTCCTTGGAAATGCTTAAAATAGATAAGATGGATTGACTGATCGCATATTCCTTTGAATTATTGTGAAAGTACCAGATCTATCTAAATCATGCCATGAAAAAAAGTGGAGTTAGAAGTTATGTAACTTCAAGTTGCTATAAATTGCTTCTTGTTGAAAGCTATATAAAACATTTTCAAATCTGTCATGTTCCACCTCTTCTGCTTAAAAAATAAATCCAAGTGAAAATGTCCAAGAAAAGTATGAATCAGGCTTATGTTGTTAAGCTGGAGGAAAAGCTTGCCACCATAAAGACTGGATACTCTTTAGCAATTAAATCAATAATCTGATCCATTTTTATGTCCAGAATGTATTTTTACAGTTAGACACTATTCTATTAGGTTAGCTAATCCAGTGTAGCTAAATAAGCAACAAAAGCAGATGAGACATACTTCTCAAAGACACACTGTCATCATTTTTTGTTTAATCCAAGTTGGATTCTTGAATACAGATTTTATCTACCTTCTTTCTGCTGCTGACATTCCCACGTGCCCTCAGAACAAGTTATCTGACAAAGCAGCTAGGAAAATGCATTTTCTACTTCTCCTCCCACAGCAGCATACAAGATGACTGTGCAGCAACAGCATCCCAGAGAACACGCTCTACAAGGTCTGATCTAACCTCCAGACTTCGCCAGAAAACAGCCTCACATCATGGACCTGTCTGACCTGCCACAAAGCAGGAGGAGTGTCGTACAAAGAGGGCATGAAGGAGCCAGAAACTGCTTTATTTGTAGCACTGAACAGAAGAAATCAGCACAGCAGACAGCAGAAGCTAATACTGAGCTTCAAGCTGAGGGGTGGAACCCAGAAGCTACTTTTGCTAGTCCTGAGAGTAACCACCACAGCCAGTAGGAACTGCAAAACCATTGACACTTGACATCGAATTTCAAGCCCTTCTTTTCTAGTCTTAAATATGTAGAAAGGAACTGCTTTTCCCTCATTTGGCTATTTTATATATGTATATACATACATACACACACACACGTATGAGTTTTTTACTGGCAGTGAAACTTTTAATCTTTTCAGAGTTTCACGGGACCAGACAGAGACTGAAACTACTTCAAGTGAGGCTTTGAAAGGGGGTATCAAGAAAAGGCACTCATTATTTTCAGGACAGGATACCCCTCTGCAAATAAAAACTTGCTTACTAGCAGATGTGCCTTCCTCAATTAAACACAGTGGCTGGCAAAACAAAATAACAAGGGGTCATGGCAGAATTAGAGTGGATATGTTGAAAGCTTGTATCACTCAGCACTGAGTACCACTCCATGATTATACCTTATTTTGTACTCTGGAAAACAACAGCCTCCTACAGCAACAAACACAATTATAAGACAGATACCATTTATCCCAGGAAACCTATCTGCTGCTTAAAAAAATACTAGAAAGGAAAAACATGGTGAAATTAGCTGAAATTAGCTCTGATGATGATCTGTTCTTTAAATTGGGAAAGAAACAAGGATGTTTTTGTTCAGCATGATTTATTTTTAGACTGGCAAAGACACAATGGTAAACAGAACTGGAGCTCTGTGGGCACCTTCTGAGGTTAAATTACCTTTCATGCCATTTGCACAGAAGCCTGTTCTCAAGCAGCTTGAGCAGATGGTTGGGACACCATTGTCCATTTACTTGTATCCACAAAGATAAACGATTGCTCTCTGAAATCCTGAACAATATGGCCCTTGTGATGCTTTAGGCTGCCAAGGAGAAAAAAAACAAACAAATAAATATAAATTTAGCTGAGGAGAACAAAAGAGTTTTGACTGACGAAATTTAATTTTAAACAACAAATACATAGAGAATAATAGAATTTTTGAGATTATAAAAGATATCTAAAATCATCAAGTACAAATGTTAACCTAACAATGCTATGTCCACCACAAAACCACATCCCCAGGTGTCAGATGTCTTTAAAATACCTCCAGGGATGTTTACTAGACAACTTCCCTGGATGGGCTGTTCCAGTATTTGACAACCCTTTCCATTAGGATACTTTTCCTTAAAGCCAATCTAAGCCTTCCTTTGCACTACTTGAGGCCGCTTCCTCTGGTCCCGTTGCTTGCTACATGGGAGAAGAGACTGACCCCCACCTTTCTACAACTTCTTGTCAGGTACTCGTTGAGAGAGAGAAGATCATCTCTCAGCCTCCCTTTGTACAGACTAAGCACTCCCAGATCACTCAGCTGTCTCTCACAGACTTGTGCTCCAGACCCTTCATCAGCTCCAGTGCCCTTCTCTGGACACACTTCAGCACCTCAGTGTCTTTCTTGTAAGGAACCCAGAACTGAACCCAGGACTCCAGGTGTGGCCTCACCAGTGCTGTGTACAAGGGGACAATCACTGCCCTGGTCCTGCTGGCCACACTATTGCTGATCCAGGCCAGGATGTCATTGGCCTTCTTGGCCACCTGGGCACACACTGGCTCCGGTTCAGCTGCTGTCATCCAGCATTCCTAGGTCCTTTTCCACTGGGCAGCTTTCCAACCGCTCTTCCCAAGGCTGCATGGGGTTGTTGTGACACAAATGCAGGACACAGCACTTGGCCTTGTTGAGCCTCATACTATTGGCCTTAGCCCAAAATACCAGTAATCTGGGACAATTTCACTAAATGAACACAATTTGTTCCTAAATACTTAGCAAAGTAGGAGATGCAGGTAAAAACACAAATCATATACAGTAACTCTGACTGAAATAAGAATCTACCATGTCTGCACAATTGCTTCTACCACATATAACATTTTCTGAAGCACATTGCCAAGTAACGTTCTACCTACTGCACCAGTGAGGTAGCCAGAGATATCCAGAATCATGCCAGAGCAGACAACTCCCAGGGCACAGTGATCCACCCAAGTACTGGTTGAGAAGATAATTTCAGTTGTTTTAAGAATTTCACAAACTTCTTTGAGAGAAGCCCTGGTTAAACATAACCAATGCGAGCATTTCACCAACAAGCAATTTGCTAAAAAGGCACTTTTATTATTAGAATAATTTACTAGTAAGAGACATGAGTTTAAAGGATTGGAGACAACATGTAAAACTAAGAAGAAGTTACCAAAATCTTAGAAACAGTCTTTAGGATTTAGGAGGGAAGTGAGCAGATAGTGGCCTTTGGACTTGCAACTAAAAATTGCATAACCTGTCAATATTAAAAGCTCCCAAAAAGAAAAGGCAAAGCAAGGTTGCTGAATATGGAAAGAATCACATGGAATCTGTGAAGGGGCCTAGACATGGACTTCAATACACACAGCAAAATAAGACAGAATTGGGTTTAGAAAATAACAGTGAAATTAGATAACTATGACTCACCAGCCACTCAACATCCTGAAGACAGCAGGTATTGCAAAGCATTTAATTAACTAAAGTTTCATATAAAGATGTATAGTTGTTTCTGAAATAACTGCTTATTTAAATAATGACACAACAAATAAAATTCATATCCTCTGTCTAATACCACACGCTCCACATCAAAAGCAAGTAATCAGTAATTTCTCCCTTTCTCATTTCAGTCATCAAATGACTTGTTTTAATATCTTTTTGCTGTGATGCTGGAATATTCAGCATGCTTTAGAATAAATGTACCATTTAGATGATTAGGATTCTTGTCAGATTTTTAGAAATTTTTAACAGTCATTGGAGTAAGGAGAGAAAGGAAAAGACAGGTTGAGATAAATGTCAAATAGTGGCATCCAGCAACACAAAGTAATATGTTCTGATGCTGTGGATTAATTATAGATTAAAAAAGAAGAAGAAATATTTGGGAAATAGTGGAAACATGAATAACTTAATAAAAAAATAGGTTAAAAAGTTAGGAAAAGAGAAAATTTTGGTTTTGTATAGGGATAAAAGAGAACGCACAAATGGGAAGAATTTTCCTCTCTACCTTTGAAAAGGAAGGAAACTCCAAAACGTGTTTGCTCTAAATATCAGTGTCTTATGCTAATGTAATTTCCATTAAAAATAAAAAAAGTCAAGTCCTTTCTTCCCCCGAGGGAGCACTTTCTGTGCTTTACTTCCATCTTTTTTCTTCCACAAAATTAAAGGGAAGGCCACTCTCCCTCAACTGTTTGCCTCATCGTAACATCCCCAGACACATCTGCCTATTTGCAAATAAAGTATAAGGAAAGTACAGACTATGCTCAGGAACACAGATTTACAGGATCACTTAGGTTGGAAAAGACCCTTAAGATCCTTGAGTCCAACCATAAATCTAGCACCATCCAACATGTCCCCAAGTGTCATGTCCATTTAATGTGAACTCCATATCTCAGAGAATAACCTGGAAATACAACCATCCATTTCCCAGTAAACCAGCAGTACATCTTCCAAAATCAGAGGACTTCACTAAGAAGTATCTCCATTATTTTTTCCTCCTAAAATAACTGATAAGTTGTAAAAAAAAAAATAAAAAAAAATAAATTGAATAATACAAAGACAGCTGTATTGTGATCAAATGTCCTGTTTGAATGATATCAATAAAAAAGAATGAGACATTTTAAAGGAAATATGGAAAACCAACATTACTTACAAATGGGCTATTTGAAATGCATTTTACATAACTTCTATACTGACTGAATTGAGGCACCCATAAATGTTTCAACTCTCTGTTTAAGTCTCTCCAGACACATGAAATTTCCCAAAAACATATCAAAAAATGAATTTGAAACTGGTGTGAATAAGAATTCAGCAAAACAAATGAAATTTCACTTGGTTTTGTTGCCCTTACCATGAGCTAACAAGTGCCATGAAGGGTAGATGGGTAAAAGCAATACACTCAGAAAAAGCAAGTGCACACACAATATAGATGGATTTTCAAGACAGCCAGGATGAAATCCCAGGTGCAGAAAGTTTTATAGTTAAACAACTGGGGTTTTTTTCCTTTTTCACTAAAGCAGTAATAATTTCCTCCACATAAATTATCTCCTAGATCCTCCTGTGAGCTAAGCCACAATTAATGTACAATAACAAGTTGTCAGCTGCTACAAAAACTGAGACACAGATTTAGGCTGTCTTTGCCTTTATACAACTGGGCATATACATCTTCTGATTCCCAAAGATAGTTTTCTTTCTGCAGGTTTAGAAGTGCAAGAGGCCCCAGTGGGAAAGTCAGGAAGGTGTTCCCATCTCTCCATTATGCAGTAAGTTAAACTGATCATTATTTATGGAGAGGGAAGATGCTGCATATGCTCAGAAATAAGACTCAATAAAAACACAGAGATAAAAAAACTACTTCAGTATAAACAGTTGTACAGCAGTTGATTCCAACAGGAATTTCTCATTTAACTCCTTTCATACTGCATCTCACTTGTGGGTCAATACAAATGTAGCAGAAGAATTTAGTGAGATTACTGAAATCTCACATATCTTCCAAGGAGCTGAGGATACAGCGTGTATTATTCCATAATCACAGGAGGTCAGTAACATCAAATGGGAAAGGTGTGTTTAGTCTCAGTACCATAAGTGACCAGTCTGAAATACATTTCTAACTGACAACTAGTCTAAATGAGATGTGTTAGAGGTAAAAGAGTTTAGGAGAAAAATGTCAATGAGAAAGGCAGGTAAATGTCAGGTAAATGACAATTTGGTGCTGAAATTAGTAAAACTTTCTCATTAAATCTTGCAGAAAATGGTTTATGAAGTTTTCAGCTGTGTTCACAGATTCACCCTCAGTTTTACAAATGTATGCACTGAGAAGGAAAGACTGCTTGAAACCACATTATTGCAGAACTGCAGTTATTTCTTAATTCTGAAGTCTTTCTTTCATTAAATGTAGTGCTACAAGACATCAATCTCCACTGTAACATCAGAGGAAGAAAAGATATCCACGTCAGTGGGAGACAGAATGAGTTCCATGATAACATGGACTGATCACAGAACATTCCTTTAAAATCAAAGAAAAACCTCTTCCTGAGCAACCAATGCCATGGTTGTTAATAAAGTACTGGCTTCTGACTTGCTTAAACTAGCACACCAAGAATTTAGACTGTTAGACACAGGATTTTATAGCAATAAATGAAATGGGAGCTTTCAAGTATAATATACATTACTAAGAACAGAAATATTTCTGACTTTGAATAAAAATTAATACCATGACATATTTGCAACAATTTTTCACTTTTAACATGCATGTCTTTTAGATACTTTGCAGAAATCATGCCCATTTATGCAAGGCTGGAATTTCATTACCCAATTTCCATCACCTAAGGAAACTGAAAGAGGAAACTAATATATTATCCAAGCCCAAAGAAATTCTAGTCAAGTACATAAAGGCTCTAAAGTGAATAAATTTTGTGATATTGTCTAAGAAAGTATAAAATGCTTGATTGCCTACTATTCTCTACACTGTGCAGACACATATACTTTGTACAGAATGAGTGCTAAAAGAGCTACCAAATCAAAATGACTATGCTTAACAACAGTTTTTACAGGTATAAAGAAATAAAGAAATTGAAAAGAAATTCCTAAAATATCAGTAAATGGTGAAACCACATGCCTTTCAAGAAGTACCAGAAACGCAGGCTAGTATAACCTGCAATTTTATAAACTGTGATAAATACGAATGAGTTTCAGGATGTCTTTTCTAAATGTACATCTCTGAAAGCTTTAACTGCACTGCCAGAACCTCTAAGCTTCCAAGAATTTGTTTCAGAATTTCTGTAATTTCTGCCTTCCTGTATTCTGTTGTAACTTTCCTCAGAATAAAGATCTGTTTTCAGTACACCCACCAACCTTACATTCTGGGAAGCAAAGTCTTCATTAAACGTACAGACCCACTGATGACAGGCTCCACTGAACACAGGCCTTACTAACTCAGTTAATATTCTGGACACCTGAAAATTTTCACAGAGGTAAACCATGACTAGCTGGAGTCCAAACAACTTTAACCTGGAAGTCCCTAAAGCCCAAGCAGTTACACTTCATCTTCAGGCAGGACACAGTATGAAAGCAAGATTTAGTTGGGAAAAGGCAGAGCAGTTCTCTTCTACTTGGAGCATTTGCAGACCAAGTGATAGTAACCACCTCTTTGACCATCAAAGTGGCCAAACCCTAAAGTTATATCCCAGGTATTCTGAGATATTGTGAAACTTTTGGAGATATTCAAAACTAAATGGGACAAGGTCTTCAGCTACCTGATCCAATCTTTAAGTCGTCCTTGTGGTCCAGATGTCCCTATAAAACTAAACAACCATTTTGATCTATGCAAAACTACTTTTTCCTCAGCAGAACTATAACATCCAGATGAAAAGGTAGAAATTCAACTTGCTCTACTTCAGGCACTTTCCAAAAAGAAGCAAAGTTGAACCAGGATGTTCCAAATTATCTGAATTGTTTTGCAATGGCCATAGGAGAATAGCACCTTAGCTTTATGATTCATAAAGACAACAGCTGCTTCAGTGCTATCAAATCCTTAACTCCCAGCTCAGCTGCTGTATTGAGTACAAAGAAGGAGTGCTAGCAGGCAGAACAC
This sequence comes from Bombycilla garrulus, assembly GCA_013400315.1. Classification (NCBI taxonomy): domain Eukaryota; kingdom Metazoa; phylum Chordata; class Aves; order Passeriformes; family Bombycillidae; genus Bombycilla; species Bombycilla garrulus. The sequence goes on along the minus strand of VXBU01018897.1, from coordinate 440,652 downwards.
CAAAAAATCACCACTATAGTTACCTGCCAAATCACAGTTTTCCTTTGAGGTCTCCCATCTCACTAATGATGAGGCCGATTTGGCTTTGCATATGAGATGTAGCAAAGAAACAGCCTGAGGTGATACTGAAATAGCAGAGCAAATTAAACTGGTTGTCTTCCTGTTTTACAACCAGCTGCAATTACCCTACTGGGTAGTTGCCATCCAAAGAAAACTGTGAACCACACAAACAGGAATAATTTCATTGGCATGCACAGAGTGAACCTTTCCCCAGGTGTAATTTAAGGAGTCCTTAAAATATGCAATTCTATCCACTACTTTGAACCCTCAATCACTTCCTACTGTAGTTCTGGTTTTCCTCTACATGAAATCCTGCAGTTAAATCTACTTTCAGGATGACTGCTCTGATTAATAACTCTATAATGTCTGTACTCTCTGTGGGATAAGACATTTCTTTGTTCAAAAGTGATCCTTTTCCTCTGAACACTGGCAATTTCAGTGCCGAGGGAATGAATCACCGCTGCTTGGTGCTGCCATTTCCACTGCTGGGATGTGTGGTCATGGGAAGTCATTCCGAGACATAGTTTCTGACTCTCCTCAGTCAGCTGGGAATTACTGAAAAACAAATCTGCTTGGCAAAACTGGTCAGTATTTTGATTTCTAGTTCACACACTGGAATTAAAAGCAAAGGCCTCTTGCGTTTTCACACATCAGTTGCAGAGGTACATTTTCCAGTGGAGAGCAAATATTCTGTGGCCTGACTTGTGCATCACAAATCATCATTTAACTCACTGCAGAAATCTGAGAACAAGACAAATCTCCAGGTGGCAACCCTTCTAATGGGCAATTATGGGTGTCACTGCTTTTTGAAAGGTCATTTTGTCTGGATATAGAAGAGGATCATTTTAGAAAACATATCTCCACAGAACAGGCTAATATTTACCTGCCTACTTCTATCAGAAAAAATTGCATCTTTCAATAAAAGATTTAAAGGTAAATAAACAAATTTATTAAACATATATCGTAAGAATCCTACGGAACAAAACATTATTAAATTTATGCTGATCACAGAGGGGCAGAGTTGTATAGAAAAATGTGCCAAGAAGAAAGGCTGAAGTCTGCATTATCTTATCAGCTCAGTGGGGCCTATTTCACCTGAATTTAAATGACTTGAGTAAGATTATGTAGTGAGTCAGCTCAGAGCCCAGAATAGAACCAAGAATTGTGGCTCATTATCTCTGTCTTTAACCATTAATTTGCACTTCCACACTGAGAAAAATTGATGTTACTATTTTATTAAGTCCCCCAATATATTTATATCATAACAATACACTGAACAGTATCATACAGAAAACACAGACTGAGATATAAGCCTGACATCCAGTCTGAACAGTGAGTTGCTATGAATATGGGTAGAAAAGAAGCAAAACTTGTGTAAGATGGACCTACAACCTCTACCATTGAATCCTCTATCTTTGATTGTGTTGGGTTTTGTTGTAACTGAAATATGTAACCCTCACTTTCAAAAAAAACAAAGTCTCCAAACACACACACAAAAAAGATATTATAAGTCGGATATGTATTTGTTACTGTAAAGGTTCATTCCATCATAAATATGCATTTTAAACTTTCTGGTTTGATCTTTAAGATCTCATGAGTGCATACTACTCTCTAGGATACAGCACTGGTAATTGTGTCCCAACACCAAATGAGTTACTTTGGTCCAAGGATAGTAGTAAATGGATACCCTGAAATGGATGCCCTGGATGCTCTAATTATATGGTGCTTTACAGTACAATTTAATGAAATTTTCCAATACTTCAATAAAGAATGTATGTTCTGATAATATGTTGCTAAAGTTAGCATCTAGTAAGGAAGTGGATTAAGTCTTTATTGCTAACAGAACTCTCTCATTTGATGAAATACAGATTTTTACATTAAATATGCATTCTGGAGAACATTCTCCTTTTTTTTTTTTTTTTTCCTTCTTTCCTTCACACATTGTCTTTTTCTTTTCCTCATTCTGAGATTTTACACCTTTTTCATCCTGCAAATGTGAAGGATCTATTTTGGAGTCTGTCAGGATAGTAACAAGTTTCCAAGTGCTGCAAAACCAACTTAGTATGGACCGCATATGCTCTGTTCTAAAACCAGTATTGACTGACTCCACTCCTCTTCTGGTGCTGCATATTCCCAAATTTTTCCCCATATTTTTCACATCTCAAATTCAAATGCATACTTGAATGTATTTTAAACTATCAGTAGTCACTAAGAACAGACAAGCCACTGGAAAAACAAGTATGAGCAACTACTTTACAACCTGTTTCAGGTGAGCAGAAACCTACCTATAGTTTCTCTCAGAGAGGCAGAGATCAAGCATTTTGTCACATCTGCCTCTACACCTGCCCAATGAGGTGAACTGGGATGAGCATTCCCCTTTTCACAGGATTCACCCTGTGCTCTCAGTCACTCCTCCTCCCAACAGACAGTGGGGTGCAGCTCAAATGCTTTCACTCCCACTCTCTCCAGTTGCTCATAGCAGATAAAAGCATGTAAAGAGTCATCATTCTCTTCCCACAGCAACAGCCAGGGGCTGATCACTGCTGAGTTAAGGAAGAGCAATGACTCTCCCCAGTCAGCCAAATAGGTGATATGCTCCTCTACAGTGAGTTTTACAACCTGAAAATGTTGTTCCCAACAGTTTCTCACAGGGCAAACTTCAAATATTTTAGGCTAATGCCCGAATATCTTTCAAAATGTCACATACAGACAGAGCTATATAAATATATCACTATATGTTTTCTTGTCACCTTAAAAAGCTCCTTAGTAGAAAAACCTCTGAGGCCTGTGGACCACACAACTGAAAAATGATCAATTAAAGCTGTTTCAACACCTGAAATAAGGAAGAAAACAGAAGAGGGACCAGAGAAGGCAACAGGGAACTGTGATTACACAGAACATGCAGGGTTTGCATACTGTCAACTTGCAGGCTCAAGATGAAATTTTCCTGAAAGATGCAGATATACAAGAATTACAAGTGATACCAGCAAATTATGGCCATCTGACAGAATTTTAAGGTTTCTAAGCTGTAGAGTTCTTTCCTGATGGCGAGAGAAGGGGGACAAACATGGTGTCATATGCCCTTGCAGAACCTTTCTAACAGTTTTGCTTGGTAGAAAGAGTGGTTTAATCGCTTCACATATTTTCTTGGAAATCATCTTTACTGCTGTGTATACAGACACCTTAGATTGAGCTGAAAGATTCTTTTGATATTCTCTGTGCCAACAGGTATAATAAAACACTGCTTTTAGAAAGTTGATAAAGGCAATGCAGGCAATGAACCAGTTAAGAAGCTCTAGCACAGAAAAACATAATAGCTTGCCTAAGGTAAAACATCAAATCACCAGCAAAGTTGGGAGTACCTTTGAGATTCTAAGAATCTTCTTTGGAATGATCTTCTGGAATATGCTTTCTCTGTAATAGAAGACTTTTTTTTTTCCTCTTATAATAAGAAGTACTACCATATACTGATACACATGGTTGAGGCAATCTGTAAAACTGTAGTCTTCAGAAGACAGCAAACTATTTTTATATACTGCTTAATGATCTTCATACCACTAGGAATTCATAAAAGATGGCCAAAGAGCCATTATTCTCTTTTATAACTCAACAATTTGGTGCTGTCTTATGACCAACCAGAAGGTTTAAAATTAACCAAAGGAACAACATTTGCAGAGATTGTACATGTCAGTCAAGGAACTCATAAGGTATTAAAGAAGCCAACACTATAAAATTAAAAATGAGATGGAAAAATTCACGGACAGTAAACAACCTACCAGAGGCTGTAGGCAAAGCCACTTGAAAGGCATAATCAGCCAAAAGGCAATTTGAAATGCTGTGTAATTATCACTCACAGTGTAACACCAGGTAACAGTGATACCCCCATACAATACCCAGAACTACCATCCTTTGGATCCCGTTAGCATTTCTTAGAGAGTTTGTTTCCTCGGTGGGAAAAGGTGAGGGTGTTGAAACAAGAGCTTAAAATGGGACACAAGTTTTTAATTTCAAAACTTTGTTAACTGGGTTGTTTGTCCCTAGCTAAAAATCTCATGAACCTTGTGGAAAAGTAAGGTACTAGTGGAAAAAGTCCCACTGTCTAAGGCATTAGAGCTCACAGTCTTTCTGGGAAACACAAATAAAGCCTGGCAAACTGTTACTTCACAGCAGTATGATTGCAGAAAGAAGCATTATTTGCCTTTGACATTTACTGCTATATCATTGTTACTTACTGAGCCTGAATTCCTGAAACATTTCTTTGTCCTCTAACAGTAATCTGAAAACACATAGGTAGAGACACTGTGTGGCCTTAAAGAAGCAGTACAACCTGCACAAGAAAGCAGAATAAAATTTCCACCTCTTTCTTTCCCAGAGAAAAATAAGAGAAATACATTTTCATGATAAGAAAATATTCATTTGTTAATAATTTAATAATTTATCAGGTTTGACATTAACAAATGTTCTAATTATGGCAGATTTTGATATATGTTACACATAAATGCCTCCTCTACACAGTTCTCTGTTTTCCTGTGTACTTTTAAATTCTTCTAAATATGATTTTGATAATGCAATCAGCTGCTTGAATAAACATAACCTAATTGAAGTAGTATTCCAAAAAACTTATTTCTATTATTATGACTTTCCTGGTACGCAGCTGTAAACAGACAGCTGAACGATAGCAAATGACCTAGATAAATCTGCCTCGATAGTTGTCACTCCTTAGTCTTGACCTTCTGACACTGTTCCAGCTGTGCAATAGCTTGTCCTAGCATTAAGGGAGAGACAATCTCAGGCCCATTCTGTTCTGGGAAAACTACTAGTAGTTCTCTATACAGACACACAATCTCATAAAATTAGTGGACTAAACTGTATTTCTAATATAAAAGCAGAAGAAACATTGAACCTTCCTACAATTTCTCATCTTGCACCATAAAACTAAGTAATGAACAAAGCGTTAAGGCACTAAATTAATCATATGTTAATCATATTTTACTGACAGCTAGACCATTTTGCATTTGTGTCATACAATCATAGAATTGTTGGGTTGGCAGGAACCTTAAAGACCAGAGAATCACAGAACAAGTCAGGTTACAAGGGACCCCAGTAAGTTATCTGTTCCATCCTCCCTGCTACAGTGCATGGGATTGCGTCCAGACAATTCTTGATTAACTCCAGTGAGGAAGACTACAACCTCTAAAGGCAATCTGTTCCAGAGGCCCTCTAGTTCCAAGCTCCCTGCCATGGGCAGGGACAGCATCCACTAAAACAGGTTGCTCAAAGCTCCATCCAACCTAACCTTAAACACTTCCAGGGATGGGACATCCACAGTTTTTCTGGGCAACCTTTTCAAGTGCCTCGCTACCCTCACAGTAAAGAATTTCATACTAATTATCTAATTTAAAATCTGCCCTCTTTAAGTTCAAAGCCACTCCCCCTTGTCCTTTTGCTGCACAGTAACAGCTTTGTAGCTCAGAAAGTGCAGCCCTCATCAAACATCATTTCCAAGTAATCCTATTTTCAGTGCCTTTTGGTAAACAGAGGAAAGGAACATAAATGACATAAAGTAGTTCTGAGAACGTATTCAGAATTGTAATCTATATTTAACGTAATTTAAGGTATAACGGCAATTCACCGAAATTATGCTGAGCTACAAAAAACATCCCAAAGTAATGAGAGAATATGTGAAATGGGATGAGAAGCTATGACCATTGCAGAATCCCAGTGTAACTAAGAATTCACAGAGAAATATGTATTTAAAAAAATATATGCTATATTATACACACGTAATAAGCACATTTTTAGCAAAAAAAAGTCAGTCTTAGAATGCAGGTAAGGCCTGCATTCAAGCATCATTTTGCAAACACAGTGAAGCTTTTAAGACAAAACCATGCCATTAATGAATATAACTGGAGAGTGAATTTATACTTCTAGATTTTAAAGCAAAACAAATCCCCTTTGTTAAGTGGCAGAAATTTGTACCAGAAAGTTTTAAAAGCAAATAAACCAGATGTTATGGAGCAACATCAGCAGTGAAATGTAGCCAAGCCTCTGCTGTTTTTCCATATTCTGCTCACATATTCTGGCAAGAGTGAATAATATACTGTGATGAAGAAGAGAAACTGGAAAACTTTTCATCAATCTCATTAATCGTCACAGCAAAAAGCCAGAAATAAGGCTTTCTGCCTAGAGCATTACTTTCTAAAATTCTGCGAGAAGAAAATTCTCCTAACAAGTCCACCTTTTTGTCCTTTCATCCTCACTTACTCATTTACATCACATAAGAAAATCACTGCTTGAGAAGTGTGTTGGGTAACAACAGGCCCACAAGACAGGAGTGCCTATTTTCCTGACATCCACAACTGCTGTAGGATTGTACAACAAATTAAATGCAGCTTAATTATGAAGTCTCACTATAAAAATTTAGAAAATACGTAAAATACTACTATATAATTGAGTTTAGATTAATGTCCTAGGTTACAATGTAAAAATGTGCCTGAGGGTCTGTATTCTATCTCCATCTTCATTAACTGTTGAAACCAGGAGGGGCAGTGTTTTCCTTGCCTCCTCCCCCGGACTATCTCCTGTTAATGGGCCATCAACGCCTTGCCCCATGAGTCATAGATAACTCCCTCCGGGACCCATTCATGTTTAATGGGCCATCAAGGACCCACTGCACGACTCATAGAATGACATCAGCCCATTGTGAGATGCTCTGCCCAGGGGGAGGAGCCAAGCATTCCCACCTGAATATAATGTGGGGATTGGAACGGAACAAGCAGCCCTTACCCACTGATTTCCAGAGGACAAAAGCTACCAGACCTTTCTATAAAATCGCCACTTCAACAAGACCACCTCATCTGGACTGCTACCACCACTATAACTAGCAAGATGTCAGGTTATATTCTGATTCTGTCAGTGGTTGTTTTTCTTTTGTATGTATCTTACTTCTTCCTATTAAATTATATTTCTAACTTAGAATCTCACTAGTTTTGCTTTCAAACCAGCACAGTTAAACAAAACCCAGAGAATTTTCTTTAAGTATTGTGTATACATGTTTGTGAAATGCTGAGAAGTCTTCTTTCAGATAGACTCCTTGAACATCTTTAAGTATCCTTAAATGATTATGAGCAATGGGTGCTTCTGAAAGGCAACAGGAAGGGAAGCCCTTATTCTGCAAGATAATATTCTTCAGGTTAAGAGTCACATCCGACTAAAGAGTCTGACTAAAAGGTGAAGCAGCTGTAATGACCGTATTATTTAAAAAAATGCACTCCACTGGGATTTGAAGTTATTCTACAAACACAAACTAGAATTTAAAGCTCATTTTGAAACCTAAATTCCAGAGTTAACTTTTTTTTTCTGACAACTCTGACTTGAAAAAAAGTAAACAAAGAAACCGCATTTTTTGCTACATTTTTAGCTATTGCATTAAACTCTCCGACAGAGTAATTCTGAAACTAAGATAAACTCTCCAACAGAGAAATTTTGAAACTAAGATTCCTCAGTTTTGAATTTGAATATAGTAAGATGGCACCTGTGCTGTACAGAACACTTAGGCCCTTACTAGATAAGAGCGTCCTACCTGCTGCTCCAAACAGAAGAAAGCTTAAAACCTAAGGGAGTTATAGGAAGGAAGAAAATGATTACTTGATATTTGCAAAACTTACTTCCCAGTGAAAAGTCTGGAAGCTCAGATTATCTCAATTGTCTCTAAAAAAACAAGATGCAAAAACAAATTAAAAAAGAAAAACAAAACCAAGCCCCAGGGAACACATGCCTGGGTAAATGGTAGCTGCCCACCCAGAGTCCTCTCAACGCTCTTCACACTCCAACTCCATTGGACAGTATCATGTGACCCAGAAAAAAAGCCCAAAGAAACCACTTTGGTCTGATTTTGTTTCATTGTAATTCAGAACACTGAAAGAGGTGCAACTGTGAGATCAAATTCTAGATCAAAGATCAGAGATCATGCAGAGTTAATAAACTACTACATTTGGTTTCAAAGCTTACCTAAGCTACTCAGGAAATCTCATACTAAAAGACCCCTACTCATTTCATTGGCACTTTTCTCTCATAAGCAGCATGCTCATATATGCACTTATCAAAGTCAGTAAATACAGTATCAGTTTTATTCTGTGGTTTTGGTTTTGTTTTTTTTTTTTTTTTTCTTTGAATAATTGGTTTCTCCTTTGAAAGAGTGACCTGTATACATAACTGGCTGATTAAAATTCACTTTGGAAAATGAGAGAGCAAAGCAGAAGGAGAGAAAAGGGTTGAGTTTCATCTTAAAAACTTGCTATCGATTCAGTGGGTCCAGAATTTCACAAAGCTGTGTTTGAGCTGACACATTTTTTAAAAAGAAAATCAGTGTAAGGTCTTTCAGTCCTCATTCCTTCCCATTTTACTGGAAGTTAATGACAATAGAGCCTTTTGCAGTTATCACCTATCATTCTGCAAGAAAATTATTCAAATCCATGTATTTGGCTGACTGCTTTGCTAACAGTGCTTTTACTTCCTCACCAAGCCAAAGCCAAAACCAATCTAATCCACTTTCCTGTCAATACTTAATTGATCTTTATTGTACTTATACCCTAGCTAGGTTTTTGTGACCAAATATCAATGCTTCAGGTCTTCCTTTCAAAGACACTCATACAGAATACTTCTGCCTGAGTGCTCACTGAGAAGTGGATTATCATGGCAACTTTCCACCGAGCGTCTTGCCCTCGCGCTTTTCTTTTACCTCCGCAAACAGGTCTTCGTTCACAGAAGCTATCAAAGGCAGCATCACCTAAGAGTGACTGTATCTTTTTCAAAGAGAAGGAACACATAGCTAATTTCACATTAGAGGGACTCATAGACAGAAACAGGGATCTAAAATTTGTCACAAGGAAAACAAAGTAAACAAAGTGGAATGAAAGACAGGGGAAAAGCTTATTTTTTTTTCCTGCATAAACTTCAATCATTCCAAACCCACATTTTTATCTGTGGCTTTATGAACCAGCCTTGGTCTTAAGACATCCTAATATTTACATGTTTGATAAATATTTCTCAGAACTAAAACAATATATGCTTGAAAGCTGACCTAAAAGAATGCTCACCTGAGTCTAGATAAAATGTAGTGACCTTTATTGTTTTAAGCCCTTGACAACACTGGTAAATTCTACTGGAATGAGGTAGTCCAGGCTCCTCAGAAACACAATTTTTTTTTAATAAAGGACATACAGATCTGCTGTAGCTCCTCTCATTTCTGTATGGAGTGTTACAGCAATAGATAAGGTACTGAGCAATGAAGGACCTGTCCCCCAAGGGGCATAAAACCAAATGGACACAACATGTTCAATGCAAAACAATGTAGTCCAAATAGAGACATTTTCTTCTCCACAAAACAAAGTGATCATTTGGGTTCCTGAGAAAAGGGAGACAAATCAATATCTGTAAAATGCATCATCAACTTTTAAATAGATGAATTATTGTCACTGTGCTAACAGTCTGCAAAAGAGGTCACTAAAGTGACCTCTATAATGAATAAAATAAGCTACAGATGAGTAAGGTGAAAATGTCTCCCTCCCAAGGCAACTTGGGCATCCACAGAATTGTATGAAAATGCACGCCCAGGACTCTCTTTTTTAGGCTGTGGGCATTAAAAACATTGAGACACAGAATTTGGTAGCACTTCTAGAAGTCCGTGTTTGACAAGAACATAACAGGTATTACTTACACATTGCAAATTAAAACTTTCATTTGCTTAACTACTCCAGGTAAGATGGAGAACAATTGTACTACGGACCGCACAAAAGCTGTTAAAATTATACATTCTCCAGTGAACAAGAGAATAATGAAGACTCTGGCTCCCCTGTATTGAGAAGCAGACTTCAGACACAGAAATGTTAATTCACCAGCCCAACACCACACAGAAACTCTAGGGCAGAATGTACCCTTTGTTTGAAAGGCTGCTGCCTGACCACTAAGCATTTGGGAAATCATAACTCTGTTTCAGTGCATTCATCAAAGAAACAACCATGGACAAATCTGACCATGCATTGACTCTTTTAATCAAAATACTTGAAGTGTATCAAAATCATAACATTCTGAATTTGATGGGAGTTCAGAGCAAATATAAAGATACTGCCTTGTGACTACAAACTGGAATATACTGGACCTCAGATACGAAAAAATATTGACAGATAGTGAAACTTAAAGAGAAGATTCTGACAGAAGAGCAACAGGTTAGCTTTTAGCCTATAGACATACAACCTTCATAAATTATGAGTATGTTAACACTTGTTAATTAAAGAATAAGTGGAAGAGTGAAATACTATGTAATATTGTCTAGCAACATTTTCCAGCTGAGTATATCTAAGCAGAAGAAACTTCCTTTTCTAAAGGAAAATCACAATAGAACAACCTCCAATGTTGTGACTGGAAAAAAAAAAGTCTCTGTTTCCTCCCCAGAGGCTCTTGACAGAAGATTTTACAGAAGAAAAAGATGAGACCACAATTCAAAACCACGGAGTCCAAAGCCTCAAATGAGACTCGTAACTGATCATCTTGGTGAGAAAGAACAAGAGGACTGGGAAAAAAGCTGTACTTTAATTTCTACATGAAGGAGAACAAAAAACTTTCTCCAATTAAGAAAATATCAACGCCTCAAGCTACCGTATCTTTGATCTTATTCTTTGCCACAGAAAGGAAATTTCGCCCCTTCAGAGCTTCAACCAAGTGGAACCAAGTTAATAAGGAGCAAGAAAACTTAAATAAAAGCCCTTTTGAGAGACCAAGGACAAATTGACAGGTATAATATTTTAGTTGATTGCCTACATCAGAGGAATTAAAATAATAATATTTCTCTGTTGGTACAACAGGAGTCATATATATTCACTTGAGAATTGAGAGGAATTGAAATATGCAGAATTTTAGGAGCTTCATTCTTCTCATTTCTAATTTACCTTTTAGATTTGAAGAGCCTATTTTTTTTCTTAATAACATAATTTACTACCACTTAACGCAGTATTAAAAAAAGTATTATAAAAAGCAATTCACTAAATTATGTCATTGACTTTTGAGAGAACACTGAGTATAAATTTATAGCGTTAGACTGACATCCACAGAAACCCAGAGGCTGCAGAGATCCTCAAAGCAAAGGACTTCCCAGCCATATGCAGCAGGAGCTTTTTCAAACCAACTGTGAAACCCATCTCATCCTTTACCCAGAAGCAACCTTACTCCTGAGCCATACCCCTTGGTAGTGACTGTCCCTAAAAATGCTGGCAGTGGGTGGCACAGGCGCCTCCTGGAAGTGTTGGGGCAGCTGCAATGGTCACCAAACATGTCACAAGGCAGCCTTCCCAAAAGCAGCTAAGTGGCAATAATTTTCAGCCACTACTGGTGACAGTGCAGTGGTACTTGGAAGCCCTGAAAACCTGCAAACTAATTTTCAGTCCTTCAACTGAGCTGAAAACAACTAAATAAAAAACAAGAAAAAAACCCCAAACACCTCAGGGGAAAAAAGAGTTGGCTGTTGCAGGTATGATGAAAAAATAACAGGATGTTGTAACCTTTTTAAGGTCCATACAAGTAGCCTATCCATGTGGAAAGCTTACTTTTGCCATATGCCTGACTATATAGCTCAGGTCGGGAAACCAGTGGCAGTTCCTAGGCTTCAGTTATCAGTCTCTTTTAAGCCACACAAACACCAAGGGCTATAGCACAGGCTAAAAGAAAGGAAGATTATTTTGTTAAAAAACTATCTAAGGGCACTGTATTTTAAACAATTACAGTTATGATGAGGATATTCCCTAATGTACACTTGTGTGAGGCACCAAAGCCAAATTCTGGTACTCATGATTGGGTTCCTGCTGTCTCAACTGTGCCACATTTAACACAAAACTCCTTTAGTGTGGTACAACCTGGAGTCAATGTAATGTTAATAAATCCAAGAAAATCTCCATGGTAAGCAAGTTCAGAGTCAGGTTTTGAAGTTTATACATGACAGTTTTTCACCCCAATGTAGGGCAGCACATTGTCCTGACTTGGCTCTTCCCTCTGCTCCCTCTGCTGCTACCAAGGATTTGTCGTATTTTTATTTCCTGTTTGGAATTCTATGGGCATGAGTAACTGGTGACTTGGATTGCTGTTAGTTTTACAACATTGTGATGCATATCACACAAGAGTAAGGTCTTTATTTTGCCTTTTAAAGTACTTGTTTACAATTTATTTGAAAAAAAAAAAAACCCTCAGTAAGGCAATGGACTAAGTAAAAGAGAAAGACACCAATTATTCTAGGAGTGGGTCAGACGATTGAAAATATTGGCCACAGACAACTGAAGCAAAAGAAAAATAAAAGAAGCATGATTTCTTGCATTGTGAAATAATCAGTTTTGACTTTCATATTATTAAATCCTTCTTGTAGACAAACTAACACTTATGGACTTAGTCATTCTATAAGCTAATCAGCACCTAATATCTTTTTTATCTGACTTTGAATGATATCTTAACAACTTAATACCAGCTCATAGTGAAAGCCTGATTAGCAGTGACAGGTGACAACAGCAATGATTTCTAGTGTGTGTGGGACCATTACTATGCTTTTAAAATATAAAAGGAAAATATTACCTCCTACATTCCTTGCTTTTGAATTTCAGGAAAAGCCCATGCAAAGATTTTTTATGTGGAATCAAGTTTTATTTCCCTTCCCTCATCAACCGTCTGCACCTGGATCAAATGAATGAAGTATTTTTGACTTCCCTAGCACATGGCCTAAATCAGCATTCCATTACCATCGCAAATCAATGTATACTGAGCCTTACATATGTGCAAGCAGTGGTTTTCTGATCAGGTAGATGCAATACACACAATAGTTCATATAACCTCAAACCTAACAAAGGAAAGGCTTGGTACAGCTATCTAACATAAAACATAAATTTTACCTCTAAAGGTGCCTCAGTTTGACTGTTAATTTTAAACTTGTCGTATTAGTTTTGAGGAAGTAATGCATGTATTGCAGGATTTTATTCTGCACTTTTAAGAAGGTCTCCAGGCATACAGAAGAAAGTTGTTATTTTCTGACCATAAAAAGGAAAGGACCCACAATCCTTTCCTCAGATGTTGGTGACAAATGGGTCTTGATGATACTGGTACTAGCAAAACTCAGTGAAGGAGACAATTTTGGCTTTTACCTTCAGTACTTTACATCATGCAGCCACAATGACAGAAAAAAATAGCACAAAGATATTTAAATGTAAGTTTAAAATGTACTAACTTTGCAGAAGTAACTAAGAATGGCTATTCCCTACTTTATAGCTGATGAAAAGAATGCATAGAGCCACTGTGTGACGTATCCAGGAACACAACACATGACTTACTCAGGATGCAGAGTCAGGATTCTTTACATTCTGATGCTGTTTGTTAGATTGTGATGTTACCTATATGCTTTATATTGCACAGATATTGTCAATTAAAGTATATTTTTCATCTCTATTTCCTCTATGTGTATGCTACGTCTCATGTCATTCTCATACTTTTTAAAATACAGCATTTCTATTTCCCGTATCAGCACTTAAATGAAGTATGAAGATATATAACAATACAATTAACAAAAGTATTCCCAATGAATGAGGCCTTGAAAAACAAAGTGAAGCCTTGATGGGAATGATTCTGCACTTAAGGCCTACGCAACAGCCACTAGGGCTTTTCATCATGTTTTTTTAAAGAGAACTGACAAGTCTGATAGAAGGAGAAAGAGAGAAAAACTACAATTTTGAAGCTTCATTTTTATTCAAGATGTAGCAGCACAAGGACATCCAGAGGCAGCATAGAAAACACAAGTTACAGTCAAAAATGAAGCCTGATTTAGTAGCTGAATGCATTTATTCTGTCCAAGTTTCTGCATAGCACCTGACATGAGGGCCTCTCTCCTGACTCATGCCTTTCAGAACTTTAGTGATAAAAATAGCAAGTCTCTCTTAACAAAGGAGAGCCCCAAAAGACAAAACAAACAGTAAGTTTGCATCTTGTATTAAAACTTTCTACTCTTGCAGCAAATGCCTCTGTGTATTTATTTACCTTGGACAAGATGAAAGGTCACTCATTATGTGCATAATAAGCTAATCTCAACTGTAATTATACTGCAGAAAAAAACCCCACTTTCATTTGAAGGTTAACAAGACTCAAAATAACCCAGTTCTCATCAAGGTGTTGCATTTATTTCAATTAAGTCAATCAACTTAACAAGGATTTAATTAAAAACAAGTTAGCAAGTCAGAAGATGTATTTTAAATGTAATTAATAAATACATAGTTAAATCAAATATATTATTCCAAGTGCACTAGACTATGACTTCTTTGCTGATGCTCACTATTGGTCAACAACAAACAGAATCCCACCCTGGGAATCCTGGCATCAGCTCATCCTTGCAAAGGCACATGAACACAGTGTCCAAGAGGTGTAATACTGAACGTTCTGAAATTAGGTAGAGAGATGAGTACCTATTTCTCATGAGAGGGAAAACTCAAGGTTTTCCCACACTTTGTTAGCTTTGTTTCAACTGTTGCTCTTCATACAAAATAATTTTCAAGGCAATTAAACAAAATATAAAAGTACTTCTTCACTGAACCTGCATGTTTCCATGTAGTTTCTTTCCTATGCGAGCATTCTGTAAACTGTGGAGCAAAGCACTAACAAACAAAACCAGAGAACAATCACTACAAAGAGGTTAGTGCTCACGACAATCACATAGGCTCCCAAAAGCACCATTAATTTACATCAGACAGGTTCCTGCTCTGTGCCTTTCCATTGTCTTTTGGACAATTAGGCATCTCATCCCTGGCTTTGCAGTCCAAGAACAACAGTGCTTTGGCTTCTGCTGTCCACAACACTTCAGTCGTTCCAGGGATCTCTATCCTATGCAATTCTATTATATTCTGCTCCCTGTGTCTGACATTCCTGAGGAAGAAGAGGAAAAGAAAGAAGCAGCCCACCTCGCCCTTAATTCCCCAACAACCCACAAGCAAGACTCCTGTTCTCCTTAAGCTGTCCTTAAAAATTCTTTATTATGCTGTCATCAGAGAAGACTAATATATTATAATTAATATTATATAATACAATACAAGATATAACCATATTTCAAATAAATATGCATGGAAATTAAGGACACGTACATACCCAAATGAAAGTTTTTGTTTACATAATTATTTACAACTGACTGAGCACATTTCCTTTCATGTCCATGACACATTGAGAACAGAAGCACAAAGATTAAGACAAGAATGACCAAAAGTGTCAGCTCCATTTGGACAACCAAACTTGAGAAGCCTAGGCCTGATCTTTCAGATTATTTCATGTTTTATTGCACTTTGCACCTTCAGACCACAGTTTTTATTAAACTGGCCCCAGATACAGATATAAATGTTCCAAACTTAAATTAATCAAGCTGCAGTTCTTGATTAAAAAGCCCTCAGAAAATAAGCAACACCGAGTGAGGAGTTATGCTCAAGAATCTTTATGTCTACATAATTTTTCCAGCACCACAGAGGAATTCTGGGCCATAGGCAAAGCCGAAACCCAATAAGCCATGTTACAAACAAAGTCTTCTTGGAGTCCTCTACTTTACTATGAGTTGCCACCTCAATATACAATCCTAAAGTAAATCCACCTCTGAGCCAGCAAAGGCTCTGTGGAAAGTAGGGAGGAGAGCCTCTCTAAGCACATAATTAAGCAGATGCATCATAATGTGTATGTACAAAGGCCCTGAATTAATCCCATATGATTCAACTACATGCTCGGCGTTCCCAATTAGCAAGCACTTGACTTTAAAGGTTTCACAATTCCTTGCCAGAAAGGAAGGGTTATTGACATGAATAATGAATTCAAGTCTAGAGAAGGACATTGAACAGACCATCTGCAGTCTTATCAGCATCTAGTTTTGTTGGGTTTTTTTATGACATTCTACTGCCTTCCCACTTTATGCACCCATGCCCCTAACTCTAATCTGCCCAACTCCATCCATTTTTTTTTTCACCAGGATCTCTCAACCTAATAAATTTCTTCAGAAAATCCTGGATGGGAAGTGTTCTTCCAAAGCTCTAAAATGTATGGATGGTTAACTTCCAGCAAGTGACCTGAAGCAGAGCAAGAGAGCAAGAACAGGATTCTTTAATGATAATGATCTTACACAATGCAGGTGAAAACCTGCAAGAGAGCCAGACATCTCTACCATATCGCTATAATATTACCAAATATTTTTTTTAACCCTATTCATCCAGACTACTTTGCAACCAAGCTGTTGTAAATTGGCAAACACAACTTATGCTTTGAACCTTCTTTTCAGCTTTACTGAGGTTACTCCATTGGATGTATTTTGAGAAATACTATGCTAATATGCAAGAAATTACATGTATCTGCTAAAAAAATAAAAACCCAATTTATGTTTGGGGAATCTCTAGACTGAAAAACAGAAAAAGTTTTATGATGGTTGATACCAGTTTGCACCCAAACCATTATAACTATGCAGAGATTTTTCAAGGACTTAAGGAGCATACTTCCAGAAAAGTGAATTTTAATATCAATTCCCTCATGCAAATGGTGATTTCTGGAAGAAAATGTTTTAATGTTTTTTCAGCTGGATATCTTTGGTCTATCTATAAGTACATATGCTCAGGAAACTTGGGAGTTTATCAGAGACAAGGAAGAAAACAACTGTGCATTCTCCTGGTCAAAAATACTAGCAAATGAAGTACTGATGTCTCCAATCCACCTGGTTACTTTGACTCCTCTATTCCCCCTTCTGCTCCATCTCAGAACAAAACAATTCAAAACAAATGGAGGATCCCATGCTATTGCGCTACACAGAGTGAATTCTGCTGTTCCTGAGAAGAATAACAGAACACTGAATGCCTTCTGCTCCTTCCCCAAACTTAATCATCTGGATAGAGCTGGTATTTCTGTTTGATTTCTTCCATGCCTTGTAGCAGAAAGGAACATATTGCCCTGAATAAGACAGACACTAAGCAATCAAAGATGTTTGGATGCAGTACAGAATGTGATTATTTTCCCTTTTACCTCTTTGGCTCAATTTATTGCTACCCACTCTATTTTGCTTTATGAAGCAGTACTGGAGAAAAAAGAGCCTCATTCTTTAGCTGAGATAGTATGTGCTGCTTTCTGAGCCAGTTTCCTTCTCAGCTCAGATAATGCTCAAAACCACAGTGCAATACAGAACAGTTCAATACAACAATTTGCATAGTGAACGATGCAGAATGTTGAACTGAGTTATCTATAAGAGGCACCAGATTTTTGCAGGAATATTATCTGGCATTTAAGTTGGCTGGTTTTGTATCTTCCTTCAGACTCCATACAAGTCTCATTCCTTCTCCTATTCTGAAGCAACTAGAAAAAGAAATGGTGAATACTGAGTAGCAGGAAGGTGAATTGAATCCATTTCAGCTTAGTTATCATTACTCGTAATTGTGATATATGTTTTGAACAAATAATATAAAACAAAGCTTTGTCTCATTACCTCATTTAGAGGTAATTAAAGATAACCCTAGTACCATGTTATTCAAAGTCCTTCATACCCAGTGTCCATGGAAGCTCTCTGAAGTGCAACTTTATTAGCTGACCTAATATTCTGCTCATTCTGCTGAGGAAAAATAGTGGAATTTGTTTTAAGGATGTTTTCATGGCTTTCCTCTGAACTTGCAGCTCAATACACTCCGTAGAGGAGACTGTTTCAAATCAGGAAAACTGTTTCAGTATATGCTGTAAAGCAATAAGGAGACTTTCAGTAGAGGGTGAAAATATTTTCTTCTCGGGAAACCCTTGAAAATAGAGTCCCCACAAAAGTAAAGAAAGGGAAATTTTCTACAAAGGGATGACAAACAAAATCATAGAAGGCATATTAAAAACTCTGGCTTACTGTTTTGCTCTGATGAAGGATACATATATAGGCCATCTCTGAAAGCATTTTTTTCTAATGTGGTATTTAAATATTTCAGTGAGAAAGACTGCAAGCATAGCCTGCCCTCTTTTTGCAATACCTTAAACAATAACAGATATTCACTGCAATTCCCACTTAGCTTATTTTTAATAAATAAATTTAAAATAAAGCATTTCCCCATAGACATAGCTTTAGATCTCTAACAAAAATTTCCTGCCCTCCAAAATGTGTTCCTCAAGCACTGCTGAAAGTGCAGTGTCCACAGTTAGACACAGCAGTATATCTGAGATCTGGGTGACATTTATTTAGTTGTGTAGAGCAATTACTTTCCCACATTTCACAGAGTAACACTTGCCTCTTTTGTAACTGCATCACATTGCCAGATATCCATTCAGTTTCAGGTCCAAATAGACACTGCTATTCCAGCTGCATGACTACTAATTCCACAAAATTCATTTGTAAATCTCATGTTTCCTGAGAGCAGAATTTCATGCTTGCGTTAAATTTGGATCAAATTTAATCCTGTCACCACTGTGACAGACGTATCAACTCCTGACCAAGAACCATGCTGTATCTCCCACTGCTGCACCTGGGGAAGGGGCTTCATTCCTTGTTTTCCACAGATGGCCATGGAACACTGAAGTCTCTGTACCTGATGAAGAAATATTCTCTTTAAACTACTGTGCCAAATAAACCACCCTAACTGAGCAAGAGCAGTGCCAGTTCCATATCTATATTTAGCAATTGAAGCTGACTAAACATGATGGGAAACACTACGGCACTTCAACGGAGACAGTAAGAATTGCACATTGACTGAGAGTATCAAGTGCTCTAAGAAAAATTTCTTTCCAGGGTTTCCCCAGTAGCAGAAATACTTACAAACAGCTATAGGCACTGCATGCATGGACCCCAAGAAGCACTAACAGAAAAATTTACAAGAAAAACTTTTAGTTTCACGTGAAAATGTGAGCAAAGAGAAAAAGATAAGTAATTTAAAAAAAAACTGCTACTCAACAGGAAGGAAAAATAGATTCATCAGTCATATGTTCACTACTTCTCATTTTCATTTCGACGCAAAATGAGAAGGATGCCGCAGACAAGCACACCAGACCCACCTATTATATCTGACACTGACATCATTTACTGTGTATTAAAAATAATTCTTCTGGCACTTGCATACAATAGTGTCAGCTTTAATTGCTAAGATGCACTGAACAGCTCTTCTGAACACAGCAAAAATTTACATTTTAAAAGCAAATCAAAGGCACAAACAGGTGGAAGCACTCCATTGTGCCATATGAGACCCTTGTTCCTACAGCTGCAAACCAGCATGAGTGCACATCCGCTAAAATATCAGCTTGGGAGTAAAAGGAAAGAAGTACAGTGATGAATCCCAGAGTCCAAAAAAACCCCAAAGCCAAGAGCGCAAGTTTCATTCCAAAATACATAAACAATGGACTTGAAAATGAAAGGATCTTAAAGCTTAAAAAATGATGTGCACAAATAAGCCAGTTACTAAATGATATCCTCACAGGCAAGAAAAGAAGATGCGGTCTAAGGCAAACAACACTAAAACAGGCTTACAGCTATTGATAACAACATCTAATCACTGATAAATGGAAGGATTACTCGGGTGAAGTTCACAAGACATGATGTTCAGTATGGTATTATTTATTATTTTTATCAGTGAGCTAGATGATGGAACAAGGAGTATGTTTTATTAAATTCAGAGATCACACTGAGCTGGGAGGGATTACAAGCATTTTGGAGGCCATGGACATAATTCAAAATGGACTCAAATAAACAGACAAATTGTCTTAAAGCTGCAGCTCTCTTACAAATGTGTGTAACACACTGCAGAAATACAGGAATGCTAATTTGCACAAATTCAGGACAGAAATTAAGCAAAGGTTTGACTGTTGGAGAGTCCACAAAACAGGATCTAACTACAATTTATCACAAAATGAATGTACATGATCTGTTGTCCTACTTTTAAGTAACAAAAATCAGTCATCCCACTGAGATCTATGATCAGTCTTCTGCTCAGGAGACATGAAGTAAATTTCCATTCTCCTCTGGAGATTATCTGGAAACTTCAGTGAAGAATTCACTGGCACTGTGCAGATCTTAGTCAGTAAAGGAAGCTGCCTGTAATCGATTAAAAGCTTCAGCTGATCAAACTCGATTCACACATGGATTGGGTAATTCTTGTAACTCTTGGCAAGATTCCTGTTAAACAAAACTAAGTGATAAATTGGGGAAAATGTACCTAAAAAGCATAAACAGCTAACCTGTTTTGAGGTTCCATAGGTTACCCTAAAAGAATGCAGCAGCTTGATGGAAAAATGAGTTTATGCTAAAAGAACAAAGAGAAGGAGCGTTTCTTCTTAAAAACAATTAAAAAATAAAAAGGAAGGCTCCAGGTGGATTGATCAATATAAGTGTATCCTTTCTAAAAGTACTGAAACCCTATAGGGGTCGCAGAGAAATGTGGCTGGGGAGAAGAGAACAGCAAGAGTGGAAATGAACAGATGGGGAGATAACGGCAGACTGGCTGATGGAGCAAAGCAGCAGACAGAGAAAGAAAGAACAACTGGCAGGGAAGGCAGCTAGTGGGAGCAGTAGGGAATGGTCCTGGCTAGCAGGAATTGCTGGAGGTGAGTCCTGGGAGCATCAAGGTCAAAAGCATTGCTCCAGTGAGGTGTACCAATGCAGCCAATAAGTGGTAGTCCCCTGGGATAGGCTAAAGAGCCTCAATATCTTTTTCAGTAGCAAGACAAAACCTGCCCCTAGACAGACTCTTTTTATTCTTCTTCAAATTCATTTATTCCCTTGACTTCAGTGGCTGTCATTCAGTATCAGGAAAAACAGCTATCATACCTCCTAGGTCATAATGCACTGCAGTCAAGCCTTTGGTGCCCATGGTACATCACAGGGCTGGTTTGTGCAAGAGTGTTGCACCTCAGCTGCCCAGAATCATTAATCTGGGAAGGCAACACCTGTGCAGAGCAAAAGCAGGTGGTAATTCTCATGCTGGGCATGTGCAATGGAGAGGAAGTTTACAGGTGTGCCAGGATAAATCAGGTATGGTTTGGAACGAGATCGTGATAAACAGTTCTAAAAACTGATAGATTTATCTCTCCTATAAGAAAGGAACACTTAGAAATCTTCTCCACAGAACTCACAAACAAGAGCAGCACTGATCTGTGATGTAATTCAAATGTGATTCAAGACTAAATGCATGGAGGTTTGTCATATTCTGGTGCAGACTTGTACAGAAAGCACTTGGGAAGCTTTGTCACTTGGAGTTTTGTCATGCTGTCCTATTCCCCATTAGCTGAGTCAGGGGAGGTTTAGGTTGGATATCAAGAAAAGGTTTTTCACCCACAGGGTGGCTGGGCACTAGAACAGGCTCCCCAGGAAAGTGCTCACAGCACCAGCCTGACAGAGTTCAAGAAGCATTTGGATAATGCTCTCAGGCACAAGGTGTGATCCTTGGGGTGTTCTGTGCAGGGCCAGGAGCTGGACTAGATGATTCTGAGGGGTCTCTTCCAACTCAGGATATTCTGTGATTCTGTAACGTTTTACTGTCTTTTTGAATGACCAGATTCAGCTGAGAGAAACTGACTTTAACCATACAGCTTGAATGGACACCTTCATACTACCATCACATCATAGTTTATTGGCACTTGGGCTTGACAAGTATCATCACTATCTGCCTCAAAGTATTTGGTTTCTCTGATTCTTCTCCGAAGAGAGAATTCTGCATTAAGAGTATCATTTTATTTAGAAAGTAATGTTATTGGGAATTTCAGGTTTTAATTTAAGGAGCAAACAAAATTAGTGGGTTCTTACTGTTCTTTTAAGGCATATCCACTTGCCTGGAAGAAAAGGTGGTGAGGCTTACATTGCTCACCTGAAACATAAAGTAAAACTTTATAAAGAAGAAAAACAGTTTCTACAAAACTTTTTTTTCCCTCCTGCATGCCTATGTCTTTGTTTGTTTGTTTAGAGTACAACAACAACAAGTACAACAGCAAAAAAGAGGAAAAAATGCAGCATTTACTCTGTAGAAAAAAAAAAATCACAATTTACAAACAGCTTCAGAAACACTTGATTAGCAGAGAGAAAAATTAAGAAAGAAGTTATACTTCCAGCTGTCACAGCTAAAACCACCTGGCTGACAGCTCTAAATCTCCTAATTATTAGCCCGAAAAAATGGGGTTGAGAAAGTTGTTTTTTCTTATTTTCATAAAGGCTTAGAAGTAATTGTCCTTGAAGGATTCTTGAAAGCCGTTAGCAGTTTTTGATGCCATCTGTACACCAATAGCAGGTTTGTTGTTGTTTTAAGAGCATGAAACAACATTGGACTGTCCAGGACTTTAAATCTCATTTTACAGGATCAAGATAAAATGGGGTGGTGGGTCCAAGATCTCTAAAATAAAGATTTTGTTTTTAAATAGAATATCATTTACATTACATTTAGATCTGCAAGAAGAGATTTAAATTGTATTATGGGTTACATATGACACACAAGCCTAAATTAGGAGAAAGTTTTGCCATCCATTTTCTCACAGAAAACACTCTAATGGGGTATATCCATATTTAAGCTGATGATTCCTCTTGCAAGATTCAGTTCTGATTATTATTTCTACTCACAATGACATCTACTTTATGTAGCATTCTTGAATAAATTTGGATAAACAATGAAGACAATCTATATGAATGAATATGATCTAAATAAATGGAACAAAAATAACAGCCCCTAATAAACTTATCTATAGGACCACAAAGATGAAAAATTACTTTTTGCAAATTTTCAGAAGGAGATCTGCAAGCCTTTTTAACTTTTTAAAATTAAATACATAAGTTTTGATTACTAGTGTCAAAATACCTGGTAAAGCTACTCCTGCAAAAATACCAATCTTTTTTCAACGAGACTCCAAAGCCAAGTCTCTTGACTTTCCATTTTTTTCCAAAATAATGCATTATTCAGGTTTATTTTTTATAGGTTGGGGATTGTAACTTGCCCACAGAAAAAAAAGACAAACAAAACAACCTCAAAAACACCAGTGTCCTTCCTTCTACAAACTGGGCTTCCATGTATGAGTATGCAGCTGTCACCACTGGTGCCAGCAGATTTCTCAGGACAGAGCCTGTAGAAATTTCCTGAAATAAGTGAAAATAAGTGAAGGAGAGAATTAAATAATTGTTAACTAGAAGCATTCTTGAGGGAAAAGGAGGCCTAGGCTCCTGTTTCTGTAGCTATGTGCAAATACCTCTTCTGACTTAAGGATAGGAAATAACTCCAAGTGGTTATATGGCATGTATAAATGATTATAATTTTTATAAATATTTTATACGTGTTTATAAAACATGTTTATAAATAAAACGCAGTATTTTTCCCTAGTACAATGGGGACTGTTGCAAAAATAAATTTTTCTAAAGTATCAGGCCTACCTAAACATTTGTGCAGATATTAATAGCGAAAGGAGAAAGAGACAAAAGCTTTTTGAAATGAGATGAAGTGCAAAATTCATAAATTGATTCACTTTCTGAAGTCAACAATTTCTAGTAGGTTTTCCCAGAGAAAAAGGTTTGCTTATTTGAATATTATGGTTATTTACATTTCCCCTTGCTTGTGTTCTCATTCTTCTTACCATACAAGTGCAGAAGCACGCTATCATTAAACAGGAAATTAATGAAACCAGCTTCTCTAGAAGTTTGCTAACTACATGAAAACTACACAGGGATGTCTCAAATTTTACCAAGTTTTTAGGGCTTTTTTTGAGGAAAATATGGATTTAATAGACTTTGAATGTTCTATGGCAGTTAATGGATTTTGTGCAGATGCAAAATGAAGTATTTCTAAATTAGGTCAAAGCATTTCCTTTCAAAAGCATCAAAGCAATCATCAAAGGCTTTGCTGTTTTGACTTATTATTGCTGCAAGGTTATCAAGAACATTTGAGCTAAATGCTACCCCTTTATCCAGCTTCACTGGGTATACCAATAACCAGAATCATTAACAACAGAGCAACAGAAATATGGAGATGATCTAATTTCCCCAAATCCTCAAATCCAAAATACTTATCATAAATTTATTAATTGTGATTTCTATAACAAACACATGACATTTGTCTCAGTTTTACAAGCATTTTGGTCATTAAGATGGAGATGACGAGCTTCCACCAAAAACCTACATTTGGTAAGGCCACAGGGTGACAAAAAAAGGAGCAGCAGCAGCTGAACCAAAAGCAAAAATGCATATAATTGTGTCTTTTTCTTCCATGATGACATGCTCAGGTGGTAGTGATATTAAAGCCACCAAACTTTATAGATAATTTAACTTTTCTGTTGTCAGGAACAAGTTCAAATAATGTTAGAGCAAGTTTACCTTTGATTTCTGACTACTATCTATAGCAAGTAAGTTTTAAAAGATAATTTTTAAGTGAATGCACTCGCATGAAAAGAAATAAGGTGGCAAAGAAGGATGGACTAGAATACTTGGCTGATTTTCCCATGCTGGAGACCAGTTATTGAACATTCATTAAAATACATGAATTGTCCACTATAAATGCTATTTCAAATGCTGGCCATAATGCTAATTTGCAGGAGTAATCTCAGATACTTAAGTTTTAGAACTGAACTCTAATTAGTGAATTGATAAAGTATGTTTCACTTTTGAGGCTTTTAATTACAAGAACTTGCTCAGTCTTGTTAATTATATTCCACCTTCTCTCTCAAAAGGCAGGAAATGAGGAACAAGGAAAGGAAAAAAAGGCAGCAGGGACTAAAAGTAAATGCAGAGACAGCATTTCAAATTCTTTAGCTGACACATTTTTTCACAATTCATTTTTAATCAATACAATCTACACATTCTTTCTGAGCTTCCAGCCATATGTAGAGCAAAAATCTACTGGGGTCAGCAAAAGAAACCTAGAATATAGTTTTTCAAATCTACCACAGAGCTGTATATTTAACAGTACATGTTAATAGCCAGATAGATGATGGAAAACTATTTTGCAATAAAAACTTTCAAGATAATGCCAGATACACTTATTTTAAACTACTCTTCTACTCCCTGCTGATTCTACCTGCCAAAGTACAGAGGAAATACATAGACTTAAGGCTTGATGCTCTTTCAAATTTCCATCCTTCTCCAAGCCTCTGAAAACTGCTGTAAAGAAGCTGCAGAAGTGTTGAAGTCAAAGCCTCAATTGAAAGTTGTCCCTCAAAACTTCCCCCCACATACAGAAAGGACAAACTGTCAACCCATTACTGGTAACTTCCTACAAGAACAGAGTTAAAATACAGGAGCATTCAAGTCGCTGTCCTCAGAGGACCACATTCACTTGCATATTTATCATCATCTCGCAGCCACCAGTCCATGAGAAAAAAAACCTCAGTTAAGAACACATGAATAATAAAACAAGAACTAAATCTGTGGCAGCTGTAATAGTTAGTTATAACTTCACTCATAATGGAACAGGTGCCAGCAAAAAGGTACTGCTCCAAGTCTAGGCAAATCAAATGTCATCACCTTACTCACAGACATTATTACTGACAATTCAGCTGTAATCATCATGCTGATTGCAAACCCACCTATAAGAAAGGCCTGCTTTGATAATTTTAAACTTACTTTTAATGAGTAACTAACAAATTATGCATTTGTGGCAATAGATTGAAAAATATCTGTCAGGTTTTCTGTGACTGTATTATCCATGTTCCTAATGAAAATAAGCTTTGTTCCAATGGCAATTATATTTCAACAATGTATATTTTTTTTCTAGGTAATAAATGAACATTTTGTCATTATAAATGCAGAATTTATCCATTTAACTGCAGAAAGCCAATGACATCCACATTAATAGAATCCTAGAATGATTTGGGTTGGAAGGGACCTTTACAGTTAGTCATCCAGTTCCGATCCCACTACCATGGGCACCTTACCCTAAGACCAAGCTGCTCAAAGCCCCATTCAACCTGGCTTTGAACACTTCCTGGGATGGGGCATCCCCAGGTTCTCTGAACAGTCTGTTCCAGTACCTCAGCATTTTCACAGTAAAGAATTTCTTCCTAATATGTAAATTCACCCTCTTTCAGTCTGAACCCATTCCCCCATGCTCTATCATTACATGCCCTTGTAAAAATTCCCTCTTCAGCTTTCTTGTGGGCCCCCTTTAGGTACCGCTGGGATAGGTGTTGCAGACACCCCCGCTGGAGCTGCAGCTGTTGCTCCCAGACAAGCACCCACCATTCTGCCTTCAGGGACAGGTGGGATGAGTGCCCTTGAACTGTGGAGATGGCCACAATCAGTTCCTGGGTCATCTGCACTACAAGTCTCTTCACTCAACCTTGGAACAACGTACTTCCTCCAGCATCTGCACATCACCATTACCCACACACACAGGTGATTAAGACGTTTTAAGCACTGAATTATGGAAACAGTAAATGAAGCTAGATCAATAAATTGTTAAAAAAGCTTTTATTCAGACCCATCTCTACCACAGCACTGAAAAAATGGAGAAAGAGAGAAAATTACATTGCTCTTTAATGACATTTTAGGACAATCTAATATGATGGGGTTTTGATTGAGGCTTCATTGATTGTGACAATATCACCACTAAAGAATTTGATACGCTGTTCACAATTTGCCCATTACCATTTACAGGGACATAAACACTAAGTTTGGAAATTATTCTTTTTCATTAAAATGAGGTTAACATCATTTTAGTTAGAGAAATAAACTTTGTAATATTTCAGATAACTCTCATTCCTAGCCCACATTTAATTCAAAGCATTGTATGGGGGCTTTTTTGCAATGGACAGAGACATTTTATAAATAAGGAAGGCTATGTGATAGCAAGGCACAAACCCCCAAAAAATCATACACAAAATGAAAATAGAACACAGAGCTGAATGCCAGGAAAAAAAAGAAAGCACCTACAAAGTAAAAACGTGGATAAACCACAGATGATCTACTAAACCAAAGACCAGCAAGCTCATGCTACAGAAAGGGAGGCATAGGTTATACCTGAGATACAAACAAATCACCAGATCAAACCTGTAGGACCCTGTCAGCATCGACACAGTACTTTCCTCACACATATTTAGGGTTAGCACACCTGTGTACTGAATTTCTTTACTGCCAGAGAAAAGTGTGAATGCATATTAATGCAAATGAGACTCAGGCTCTCCTAAAAAAACAAAAAACAAAAAACAAAAAGAAACCTGCTTCAGTGTTGGGCCTACCCTGAATAAATTAGAGTTAGTAAAAAATGAGCATGTTTAACTCTGTTATAAAACTATTTACCACAGCAGGGGGTGGGGGTGTCTGTGTTATATTTTGCTTTTAATAGTGCTTGAGGGAAAGGCTGAGGTATTTAATACATTCTTTGCCTCAGTCTTTAATTATAAGGCCTTTTGTCTGGATACCCAACCCCCTGAACTGTAAGACAGGGAGGGGAGCAGAATGAAGCCTCCAAAATCCAAGAGAAAATGGTCAGTGACTGCTACATCATTTAAACACACAAGTCCATGGGGCTGGATAGGATCCACCCAAGAATGCTGAGGGAGCTGGTGGAAGCGCTCACCAAACCACATTCTATCATTTACCAGCAGTCCTGGCTGATTGGGGTGGTCCTAGTTGGCTCAAGGTTGGCCAGTGTGACACCCATCTACAAGAAAGGCCGGAAGGAGGATCCAGAGAATTACAGGCCTGTCAGTCTGACCTTTCTGCCAGAGAAAGGTCAAGGAGCAGATCATCCTGCGTGCCATCCCACCGCCAGGGATCAGGCACTGCCATCACGGATTTGTGAAGGGCAGGTCCTGCTTGGCCAACCCGATCGCCTTCCTTTATAGGGTGACCTGATCGGTGTGTGAAGGAAAGGCTGTGGATGTTGTCTACCTGGACTTTAATAACATCTTTGCCACTGTCTCCCACAACTTTAGCCTGGAGAACCTGGCCACTTATTATTTGGATGGCTGTGCTATTCATGGGGTAAAAAAAGCAGCTGATGGCTGTGCCCAGAGAGTAGTGGTGAAGAGTCACGTCCAGCTGGCATCCAGTCACAAGTGGTGATTCACAAAGCTCTGCTCTGGGGCCACTCCTGGCCTGCTTAATATCTTTACTGATTGTCTGGACAAGGGGATTTGAGTGCACTCTAAGTCAGTTCACAGACACCATCAGGGCAGGAGAGCTGATCTGAGAGGGGTAGAAAAGAAGGATCTGGACTGGTTGGATCAATGGGCTGAGGTCAGCTGGATGAGGCTCAGCTTGGCCAAATGCCAGGTCTTGTGCTTTAGTCACAACAACCCCATGCAGCACTACAGCCTTGGGGCAGAGTGGCTGGAAAGCTGCCTGGTGGAAAGGGACCTGGGGGTGCTGTCAACAGCAGTTGAACATGAGCCAGCTGTGCCCAGCTGGCCAAGAAGGCCAATGGCATCCTGGTTTGTATCAGCAATAGTGTGGCCAGTAGGACTAGGGCAGGTATCATCTCCTTGTACTTAGCACTGGTGAGGTTGCACCTCGGAAACTGTTCAGTTTTGGGTGCCTCACTCCAAGAAAGACACTGAGGCACTGGAGAGTGTCCAGAGAAGGGCAATGGAACTGGAGAAGGGTCTGAAGCATAAGTTCTATGAGGAGCAGCTGGGGGAACTGAGGTTGCTTAGCTTGGAGAAGGGTAGGCTCAGGGGAGACTTTATTGCTCTCTACAACCACCTGAAAGGAGGCTGTAGGTCAGGTGAGAGTCATTATCTTCTCTCAAGTAGGAATTGATAGTACAAGAAAAAAAGGCCTCAAGTTGCATCATGGGAGGTTTAGATTGGACATTATTCCAATGACAGAGCTAGATTAATGGTTGGACTTGATCTTAGAAGTCTTTTCAACCTAAAGCATTCAATGACTCTATCCTGAGAACAATGGATAATTACTTTTTTCATCTGACTCAGAGAGCTATAGCAGCACAATGATCAGTTGTGCACTTTCCCACTCCGGCATTTGGAAAGTGAAGGCATGCTGCACAACATATTGCTTTGCCTAAACTAGGTTGTAGATCTCCATCAGAATATTTCCCATCTCTTACAACAAAACCCCAACTGCCCAACTGTGGCAATGGATCCAGAGAAGAACTTAAAATGCAGAAGTAACATAAAAGATTGAAATAAGTTATCTGGAAGGAAACAATACACACACACATCTACGTATAGTGTGCATATATAATATACAGTATATATAAATTTACTTGGGTAGAAATTCAGTTTTGGAAAAGTTTATTAGCAATACGAAAGCAACTCACTATAGTGTGAAGGGTTTTATCGCATTTCAATGGATGCTATATTATATTTAGTCCAGTTTCTAGCACCTTTTAAAATAGTATCTGCACAATCACCTAGCAAAATCACTCCTGAAAAATGCACTACCTATCCCATGAAGGACCTAAGCCACAGGAGTGCTGATCTGCATTATATTGCATGCTGATCTATCCTATATTACAATCTACAATTTAGGAAAAGGCACACAAATGAGAAATGAAAGCACAGAGAAATCAGGCAAGAAGTCCAGAGCTACACAGCAGAGACTGCGGCAGAATTAAAACGACATGATGAGATCTGAACTCCTGCATGAACTGTATTAAGTTTTCTTTCAAACCCTACTGGGAGGGCTTACTTCCACCCACTGCTCAAGACACCAAAAAGAAAAAAAAAAAATCTGTTCAACGAATTTGTGGAGCAAGTCTTTTCACTCCAGGCAGCCAAAGAATCCACTCTCCTCAAAAAAGAGAACTCACAAATAAATCATTGCATATTTTCTTTTTTGTTTTTGGTTTTTTTTTGGTTTTTTTTTTTTTTTTTTTTTTTTTTTTTTTTTTTTTTTTTTTTTAGTTTTTTCTTTTTGGTTATGTTTTTAAAGAACTACCTTTCTTTCTCAAAGCATAACCAAAAATTTTGGTCTTGGAGAGGTAAACGGAGTTTAAAATTACAATAGAAAAGACAGTCTTTCTATAAAAAATTCTGCTTTCAAAGAAGATTTTAAAAGATTATTTTTATACAGTTTAACAGCACAAACCCTCTACATGACACAAAGGTAGCTTTGATGCTACTGCATTTATAACAATGTTTTATTCATGTATTTCTTTTGTAGCTCTGTCACTAAGAATCGAATCAGCGACATACAGCTTAATTCTTCCCCTGCTAGTTGTGCGATGAGAAAGATGATATTGCTTTCTGATTGCAGTAAAACAAAATGAAATACATTACCTGTCTGTTCTACTCTGAGTAACAAATGCAGTGAGTATGAGAGATGACATGCATGGCTACTTTTTAACAGAAGTGTCACACATATGGAGTACTTTTTTTTGTTATACATATTTCTGTATTTTCCAAAACTGCATCTACAGCTGTGGATCCAAGTCCCTGAAGTACTCTGCCGTATTATCCTTTATATTTGGTTAGATAGTTTTTTATACTGGAAATTAAAGGGACAGAGCAAATTACACACCTAAATATTTTCATTCCTAAATAGTGAGGGACTTAAATTGCTTTGTCAATAGTAAAAATATCATAAACAATCCACACTTACGTCCACTACTACTTTCAGATTTCATCTGAAATTTATTGTAGTGCAGCATATGAAGGAAACTTGGATATGAAAAATCAAATCTTAATTTTCTCCTCATATTAAATGAAAATTGCAGCTAAAAACTTTTTCAGCAAAGAAGAATGCCAGTGGCTGTGGATGATGACAATCCAGTGCCACATGACAAAGTAGAGCATGGTATTGATTACTTCTCAAAAGTGTATGCAAACTAAAGTACCTTCAAAGAAACCCTCAGGTTACCTTTGCTCTGGAAAAAAGGAATTAAATGACCAACTAGGAAAATGTCTTCCTGATTAGAAGACAACCTCCCAGGCTTCACATCCTGCAAGCCCAGATAAGCCATAAGAAGACCATTACACAGCCCAGCTCCCTCCGACAGCCCCTGCAGAGAAATGGCATATCCCTTCCATCAGTACTCCAATCCTGAGAAGAAAAGTCATAAAATGTGCAAATTACAGATTCACAAGGATAAAGAGTCTTCAATCTCATGTTTAAATGGGAAGTTCTGGAGAGGAAAAAATCCCAAAGATTAGAAGATGAATGTTATGAATTATCCACATGAATTTGGATAATTAGTAATCTGACACAATCAATGTCTTTGGAATTTTGTCCTCAATTTTAAAGGAACCTGCCATACATTAAAAGCAAATGGCACGAGTAGTTTGATATCAAAGCTATTGAGTCCCAAATCTGTGGCTTTGGGGGCATTGTAAGAATTCCCTATAAGGATAACATGAAGTTAAGATTCCACAGAAACAGAAGAAATTACCATTCTAATTACTGCAGATGCTGCTCTGGTTCTGTTCTGTAATGCAACAAGATGGATTCTCCTGGTGATTGAAAGCAATTTTGAAGTTGTTGGTAGTAGTGGATGAACAAAAAAAAAAAGTGAAAAACCAAAGACAAAAGCATCACAGATGTGGCCAAAAAAGGCAATGGGAAACAAAAGAGAATCAGAGGAATAAAACAGAGTATACAATATATGCTAGCAATACAAGCATAGAAGAAAGCTCAGAGAATGCATTTCAGGCATATTCTTGGCACTAAGGAGAATTTTTAGAATAAAGAGACTCCCTTTATTAGTCCTATTCTTCCTTTATTTCGAAAGATATAACTTTATGAAGATTTGTTCTGCAAACAAATGAAGATGCACTGACTATTACGAGCAATTATCTTACCACTTTTTCTTCCCAACAGACCTATGAGAATCCCAACCTATGAGAATCTGAATACTGACTAACCATTTATCTAAAAAGATACTGTGCTATATACTCCCTTTTGGCTATAGTTGGACTACAATAAAATACAACACTGATCCTAATTATGATTCTGATGTTACAGAGTCCAAAGAAAGTATGACTCCTGAACCACGTAGCAGCATCCACCAATATCTGAAGGAGCTGGGTAACAACTCTGCCAAACTGTTTATCAGGAATGGCATTGCTTTGCCATTGTAGACACTGCAAAATGATGCCCAAAGTTCCTTTGGAAGCATGGCCAAGAGAGAATTATGCATTGCATCTTCTTGACTACTTGTCCATGGGTTTACTGTGGATTCAGCCAATGCCATAGGCTTTTGGCAGCTGGCAGTATGCACAGTGCAAAACATCATTCAGCTTCACTGTCTCCATCACTGTGCTCCACAGAGCAGAAAATTAAGTTCGACAGATTTAAAGGAGGTTCTTGTCATTTACTGTAATTCATATAAATCATTATATATATGGCTTTAAAATCTCATCTGTAGCTTCTAAAG
Source organism: Bombycilla garrulus (assembly GCA_013400315.1). Lineage (NCBI taxonomy): Eukaryota > Metazoa > Chordata > Aves > Passeriformes > Bombycillidae > Bombycilla > Bombycilla garrulus. The sequence goes on along the minus strand of VXBU01018897.1, from coordinate 408,307 downwards.
AATGATGACCAAGTCAGTGTGATTATTTTATACCATTACAGAAAAAAACCCAAACCCTGATAATGAATTATGATCAAATCTTCATTTTCATTTCCATAGACAGAAGCATTGACATAATTTCTACCTCTAACCATTCTTTCATCTTCAGAGGAGCTTAATTTCTGCATCATCTAACCTTAACTAACATGAATAGTAGTATTTTCCTTCATATTGTAAGTGGCTAAGCATTTTCTGCTGAAATTACCTTTTTAATGGAAAAAGAGAATTTATAAGTGACTTTTTAGTACAAAGCATGTCAGGTCTCATGAATTTTCTGTAAAGTTTAAGCAGCACTCTTCTGTATTCTGCCTTGTACATGCTGCTTTTAGGACACCACATTCACTCTACCAGGGGCAGCTAACTCAGAAGCCAAGTGTCTCCAACACCCCAGGAATGAAATTATCCTAAATCCAGAAAATGCATGACTTTATGTCATGGATAACACTACTTCCAGTGTTCCTGGGTGTGCTGTGGAGCAGCCTACCTGGGAAAGCCTTTTTCAAGTTTCTGGCCCCCCAACACACAATTCCTATCCACCTAGCCAAATTCCTTCCCTTTCTATTCCACTGCATAGTCCTCGGCCTCTCAGTGTCCACACTGCACACACACTAGTTTGCACACAGACTCCTCCTTGCAGCAATCCAAGCAGCTCCCTTAGTGAGAGAATCTGATCACAGAAGAGAAGGTAATATGCTCCAAGATCTGTGCAGTGCAGATCACTGCAGGCCAGTTCACAGTGCCCACCACAAGTCACTCCTTAGCCCCACACTGAAGAGCCTCCCAGGAGCAGTGCATCTCAGTCTCCAGCTACACTTTCTTTGCAACTCCAAAATTTTCCATTGGCCAGACACACCAACTCTACACCTCAACTCATTTGCAAACAAAGAAGGCAGGGCTGGCTGCAGTGCCTGTAATAATGCCCTTAAACATGATACTGGAAGCGTCATTGAGAAACTACCTTCCTTTCAGGCCCCCTTTGTACCACCAACATTGAGGCCACCAGTTTAAGAGTTATGAGATGTTTTGGTCAAGTGTTCTACAATCTCCTCAAAGCCTTTAATATTTACACCAATGGCGTGTTAGTTCTTTTCATATCATCCACCGGTCTTATTTTTATCACAATGATAGGGAAAAGAAGAGATAAAATGCCAATTTATTAAATAATTTCCCTCACAACATTTGCACATTACTGATGGGACATTTTTTAGATTTTCTACAGCTATCTTGACTTAGTAGCTTCTGAATTAGAAAGCTTACTTAATGCCTACTGTTGTTTTATCTTTGTTTATTCTACTTAGTCACCAAGGCACACTGGACCCACATCTTCGGGGAGGTCTGCTGCCTTCACGGGGGCTAGCTTCAAGATATCAGGAAAACATTTTCCCACCCTGATACAGCCCTCAGATTACTCTCCACTACTAATTTTTCAGGTAGGCAGCAATGAAAAAGGGGCATGAAACCCTGATGGACTACAGGGATACTGTGAGATTATGTGGGAAGAAAATTAGAAGTGCCAAAGCCCGACTAGAATGTTATTTGACTATCGCTGTAAAAGGCAATAAAAATGTTCCTATAAATACAATCACACACACAAAAAAAATACATAAAAAAAAAAAAAAAGGACTAAGGAGAATCTTCATCCTTTATGAGATCTGAGGAATAAAACACTGACAACAGATGAGGAAAACAGTGAGATACTTAAAGCCTTCCTTGCCTCAGTTTTTAGAAGTATGATCAGATGATCAGTTCTCTGGGTACCCTATTCCCTGAGCTGGAAGACAGGAACAGGGAGCAGAAGGAAGCGCCCAAAATCCATACTCCAAGGGAAAATGGTCAGGGACCTGCTACACCACGAGGAGAGACCTTATTGCTCTCTACAGCTTCTGGAAAAGAGGCTGGAGCCAGATGGGGGCTGTCTCTTCTCCCAAGCAGCAAATGAGAGGACAAGAGAAAATGTCCACAAGTTGCTCTAGGGGAGGTTAGATTGGATATTAGGAAGAGTTTATTCACCAAAAGGTGGTGGACAAATGCCAGGGAGTCACCATCCCTGGATGTATTTAAAAGTTGGGTAGATGTGGTGCTTAGGGACATGGTTAATAAATGGATTTGGCAGTATTAGGTTAATAGCTGGACTTGATGATCTTAAAGGTCTTTTCCAATCTAAATGATTCCACGATCCTGTAAACTGACTAATGTCTGTTTATCAACCCAAAGAAATTACATTATGAAACAGAATTCTACACTGGCAACCATAGTAAAAATCCACAAAGAAGCAGAAAATAGGAACTAAATATAGACTCAAATTATTAATGTAAATGAGAGCTACTAATTGTTGTTCAACAGGTACACAGTTTCCCATGGAACTTCTCTGGCATGCAAACAGCAGATGGCAGAAATTGCAATTACTGAGCTATGGTTGCAGGCTACTACCACTGACAGCTAACTTGTGTAAGAATTCTTCTATAACTTTCATGGGGAATGAGAGAAGGTGTACTCTAAAGGTATTGGGGAGTATTTTCTTTTTCCAATGGAAATTTACTTTAGGAAGATAGGTGAATATTCCTCCTCACTTGTGAAATTTCAGTCTCAGCCATGAGTGTTGATTTCAGTCTCACTCTTCAGTGTTGTCAGCTTCAGACATCCAGTTTTGCCTGTGTGCTCCTGATGCCGTTTGCTGTATTCTGCTTCCCCAATAAAACTAAAATATATGGGACACAGCTCTTACAGATGGGCTGACTGATTTTTTGAACAAAGTATTTAGAAATTATAAGAAGTTTAAAAGAAAGATTTACTGAAATAGCTACCTCATCTGCATTTTCTCATTTGGTTTTGTATACCTGAATGCAAACTGTACGCACAATTTGATTAGTCCTGCTGTGTACTTCTCAGGGCACTGTAATTGGTTCAGAAGCAAATCAGAGACTTTCTGAGGTGTACCTAAACTCAGGAACTATGTGTTCTTAGACATTTCAAACTGGAAATTTTAAACTGGAAAGAAATCCAACCAAAAATCCAACACCAAGAACAACCCAGCAGCATCATCCAATGCTTTGACACTCTATAGCAGTTTTATCACAACAAAACTGATGAAGAAGTTGATGATTTAGTGGTCAGCCCAAACGAAGTGAAATGAGAGCCAATAAGCATCCTCCTCCCTTTCCTTCCCCCTTCATGTGGGATCAACTTCAGAGAAACCTAAAAAGAAATCTCACATAGCAATGGAAACACAGTGAAGGACTATTTCCATTATAGTATTTGCAATTCTTTAAACACTGGTCTTTAAAGATTCAGATGGATTCTTTAAAGATTCTGAATTCTCTGAGATTTCAGAAAAGGAAAAAAGTCTTGTTCCTGCATAAACAGACAAAGATAGATATATACTCTTCTTCTTGCCTTGCCAGAGAAGATGGGAACAAAAGACAGAAGTGTCCCCTGTAATAGCTACTTAAATGTTTTCATTTAAATAGAATCTGACACATCATTTTTAGCTGCTTCAGATGGTTGTCAAATTCCCTCTTCCACTGCAAACCACACAAAAAAAAAATCCTAAAAAACCAAGAGCTGCCTGGGGTTTGGGGCTGTAATGGCAAGACTAAGCAACAAAGGAGGAAAGCAAAAGCAGACCATGTCTCTCTCTTACACACTTATGTCCTGCTCCACACACATAGTTCAGACACCATATGTTCCACAGTGTGCCTCACCACACAGTGCAGAACAGCAGACACAAGATCAGAGCATCTGAAGTCCCTGCAAATCCACCCTCCCAATCCCCATGTAGGCAAGCAGATAAGCACATTGTTAGTTTCAGCAACAGCTTCATGCAGTTAACTGGCCCGTTTACAATTCGGCTCTGAAACTGATTTCACTGTCCCTCATTAAGTCCTGGTATAAAAACTGGTTCAGAAGTTTTTTTCCCCCCCTCTTTTTCAAAGGACAAGATAGAGGTTACATTTATGTATAAAGATGAATACTTAGTATTTATATTTAAAGCTACTTATGTAACTCAGACCGAGTCAAATTTCTCAGTCCACATAGTGCTTAGATTAGGCTGGAGGAAGAAGTGAGTCCCTACTGAGCTATCAAAGAACCACACATGCAGCCAGGTTTATGATCATGAATTCAATACATCTTTTTTCAGCATACTTTTTCTCATCTGCCTATTACATTTACTCACATCACATTCAGAAACACTTCAGGAGTCAGATTTTGTTCTCCAGTCCTCCAGTGTGCCTGTGTTGATGTAAGTATTTGCATGCTCGTTTTGTTTTGGTTTTTTAATCTGCTTTTAGTTGAAAACATACTATACAAGATAAATGAGAAAAGGCTATAGAAGAAAATGAGAATACAACAAAATGCAAATATATAATATAATACTATGCAGAAGAGTTGTTTGGGTTAATAAAATACAAGATAAGAGCATCATTACAACTGCTAAAAACCAAATACAAAATCTAAGCTAAATAAATTTACCTGTGGACAGTCATGACCTAGAAGCATTAAGGTCTTTATATCATTACAATCTCTTATTATAACCTCCACTATTCCTATAGAAACGCACACAGACACAAAAATAAATTAAAAAAAAAAAAGTGAAACACAAAAGCAGAAAACCCAAATAATCTACAGCCCCTTCTTGAGGAATTTCTATCTGGAATTGTTAGCCACGTTTCTTCTCCCTGAGGGAGAGGCAATCTATACTTTCTTGTCTTTTTATCAGCCTGCTCCCTCTGTTCATTATTAACTGAAAAATACCTGCCCCAAAAATACATTCACCCAGTTTTGATCTGGCAACTTTTTTTTTACATCTATGACTGCAAATTTAATCTAAACATCTTTCCTCAATCCTCCAATAGCATGTTTTACACATTTCAACCAGAAAGAGGTGTTCCCATTTGACAAGTCCAAGACTGATCTTCATGGATTGGTATCTCTTGCCCTGAAGTCTTTTATATTCATTAGGTCTAAAAAGACTGTATTTTTAATCACTCCAATATCTCAATCTGGGATCCTATAATCATGCTGGGCCTCATCTGCTTTGCATCACTTGGCAATTTAGGTTGTGCAAACTATATTAAGTGCTCACAGATTTTCACATGAATGGCATGTACAAGATGTTCCAGCTTACTCACACTAAATCCACTAACTGCAATAGACTGTTGAAGTATTTTTTGTATTAGGTATTATACCCACAAATATCCCTTTATTAAAATGCGAAGATGTTTGGAAATGCCAAAATGAGTTACTGCTCTGTGCACCCTTATGTTCCAAGGCAGTACAGAGTTCTTAGTGCCTCTATAAACTCCGTATTTTCAAGTCCAACAACCAACTACCTGAAAGTTCACTTAATTGTTATGATAAAGCATCATCTTTTCAGTGTCAGATAACATACACCTCTGAAAATCCATTCATCCATGCCAGTCATGCTTCACCCTTCTACTTCCTCAAGTTTTTTTCTTATTCCATTCCGTATGTGTTCCCCTGTGGGCAGGTAGCATCTAGAGGTCAGGGCCTCCTTGCTAGAAGCCCAGACTTGGGTACCACAGGTCCTGCCCACTGGTGCCAGTTTTATGTTCTCTTTAAAGACCCCAAACTCTCCACAGCAGTCTCTACTGCTCCAGCTCAAAAGTCCTAGTACCTTGCTGGGCTTTGTCCAAGACTTTAACATGCTCCTTTAATGTCACAGAGCTGGGTACTCTGTGCACATCGAAGAAAATAAAAAACAAGCTGTCATTCAAACAGAAAACAAAAGATATTAATCATTTGGTATTATCACCACACAGCACGTGTGTGCATATGACTAAGACATGAGGGAGTAGAACCATATGCACCAAGCTATTTGCAATGCAGACCTGAAGAGGTTTTCCAAATTAGGTCACAGATGACAAGAGAATCAATACAACACAGACCCAGATGCAGTATTTTCACATTCCTCTTTTTAAAGAAGATGAGGTGATATGAGGACCTCTTGGGTACAATTTATGCAATATGGGGTTTCATAAGACTGAAGTAACACTGATAACATCTTGAAGAAAAAAAAAAAGATTTTCTGGAGTTTATTTCAGTTTAGTTCAGGAACTGGAGCTGCTCAATTGCCTTACTGACCAGGTGTCAGAAAAGAATCAGTAAAATCTATTTCCATCTATGTACAGTTGATGTGTTGCCAGTTTTTTCTAGAAATAGACATTACTGAGGCTAGCTCTCTCTTCTTACCTTCCACTTGGATCACTGCAATCTGCTCTGAAGTTAGAAAATATTTGAAAAATTCAGCTAGCATAGAAGTAGGCAATATTTTAGAGGCAAACCATTTGGAAACAGCCATCTGTGCTAGATAATGGTTGGAAAATTTAGAAAAAATGCTACTTTTATTTTTTTCACTAGTTCTACTCTTTTTTACCCTTTCTGCAGTGGACTTATTTTCAGTATTAACTGTGAAAAAAAAGACAGATTTACAGCCAGATTTTGTGTAATAGCCTACACAATACAAATTCATTTGTATTGGCCAGAGACCCTGGCATCCCTGATCTACTTCAAGCCCAATTTTTTTCAGCTACCTCATCTCCTCTAAACCCTCCAATCTATTATCTCCTTTGTACTTATTTTTCACTCTTTGCTTCCATCACCAAGACCACATAGCAGCCAAGAAGGCAGTACGTTGGTTTAGGTGGGATGCAACTACCAGCAAGAGCACCTTTACCAAAAACCTACTCCAGTAAAAAAACTTATTCTTTCCTTATTCTGTTAGAGCTTAGATTTTCTGACTGTTGGACAAAGCACAATCCTTCTTCCAGGTTTCTGAAGGAGACAACATTTATCATTAGTTGGTTGCTACTTAGTTTAAATAAAATCAGGTTTGACAATAGCATTGATGTCTTTATTAAGCAGCAGACCACTTCTTTCTCACACATGCCTTCCTACATTTTCTTTAAGCTAAAAAGGTATTTCTAAGGAATAGATCACTGATTTCAGTTAAAGACAACTGAGAACTCACCATTTGTAAGATGTTTAAATATTCAGCAGGTCAACAGACTGTATGTGGTTATAAATATACCTAATATATCTGAGCAGCAAAAAAGGTCACATTTACTTTTCCAGTGCCTCAGTCTTTCTCACCAGCATCCATTGTCTCCATAAGCACGTCTTTCCATTACACATGAAAAAACCAAGCTGCTTGCATTTACAATTTAAAAAATTAAACTGTTAACTAAAAATCTTTGTTTGATTCACAAAAATAAAAAAGAATTTCTATAATTCTAATTAAAAGCACATACATTTTTCATAGTAATTTCATGTTGCTGGAAGCCTTTTTTTTTTCCTAGTCCTACTAGAAGCTTCCTACTAGAGATGGCTTAAGTAGCAAATATATCATAACCTTCAAATGGTACATATCCATTTTGTTCCAAAAGATGATAAAATTACTCCTTAATTATACAATTTATATTGTTTCTTCCACTCCTTTCCTCTGTAGTATTTAAACAAACATTAGAAAATCTTACTTGTACTATCAGCAGAAGCTCAGAAAGCTGTTAGGTCAATGTATATACACTCTGTTCACTGACCTAAATTATAAGAGACTAACTTCAAAACCACTGACTGAAAACTAATCTTAAACACTGAGCAAGTGTATCAGATCCTGTAAATATATCTCTAGAAGAAATGCATTAGAGATGCACTAGAAAAAAAGTCACCAAAAAAAAAAAAAAAAAACAACCCAAACACCCCCTCCAAAAAAACCAAAACAAACCAACCAACCAAAAAACCCAACAAAAAAACTCACAAAAACAAAACACCAAGCCAGAACCACTAGGTATCACATTAACTCAGACATGAGTTTCTTTTTTGCAGGCCAGTAGTCCATGGCAGCTCCTCTCCAATTACTGAAGCACAAAACCAGCAGCCTCAGAGTTCTCTGGCACAAGCAGCACCACAGTGGGTCAGCTGTCTCAGAGAAACGGGTTCTGCAGCTCAGCTTCCAGCTCGCAATTAAAAAAATTACTTCTGCTCTTTACCTGACACAGACATCCTTTGGCAAATAAAGAGAAAAAAGACCTGGCCCACTCGAATTCAGGGGTCCTTCCCCAAATGCTCAGTTCCCAGCTGCATCCCACTACTCTGTGATGTCAAAAAGCAGTCTATTCACTGCAGGACACCCCACTATTTCCAGATGCCAGAAAACCATCTGCCTTTCTCCTTGAACCATGAAGCCTGAGAAGATACAGCATACTTCAGCTAAATATTCAAGTCTCAAGACAATACCAAAATAAACATTTATGCTTTTTGTTCCCAGGTACTGATGAAATGGAGAAGCTGTTTTTCAGGAGCTGAGTCTGGCCTTTTCCAGAAATATTCCCTCTTGTCCCTTAATTCAGATGACCCATTATCTTGTACAACTGTGAGACCACTGGCCTACCCAAGAGCAGGATCACAGGACCAGGTGTGACCTGTTCCTAAATTTGAACAAAATCAATGCAGTCCAGCTGCCTCCAGATAGTCACCTTCGCTAGCTAAAGAAATCTCTCATTTGCTACCTTTGAGCTCCTTCAAATTTCTTTGATATGGTCATTTGCTCTACATCTTATTAAGTCCCTAATCCTGCTAGCTGCCTTTCATCACCTGGATTTTAAATGGCCTTCCTACCTGAGTAAAAAGTTCTATTTATCATATATTGAGCATTCTCATGCACAATATGGTAGGTCTGGATATTCAGATAAAAATTACCAAGTCATCCTGCCTTTAGCTCTGACTACAGTCCTTGTGCTTTAAGCCAAAATTGAGGATAGCAACAACTATGCACAGCTTATGCATCTGGCATGATCCCACATGAAAGCAGGATGACCTTGGCAGGCTCAATGAAGAAGGAGCAAGGCAGGGTGTTCTTCTCACAGCATGGTGATATATACATAGACATCATCTACACATCCTGCTCTGCTGCTGCAAATTAACGTAATACCAATTTCCTCATATTCCACTGCAGATAAATCTGGTTACCTTCCATGATTTTATTTGCAATATTATTGACGTCTTAAAAACAATTACAGTTTGAATAAGAAAAGCATGCCTAAAACAATTTGTGGTTCAACTCTCAGATAGACATGCATGAAACTAGCTGATATTTATGACACAGATCAGGAGTGATGGAGTGTCTATTTCTAACTTGCTTTTAAAAAATTCCACCTCTTCTAGAGAACTGTCCTCTTCCCTTTTGAGCATAGTTCTGTTTGTTCCTGCCTTACAGAACAGAGTACATCAAAGGAAAATAATAATGTATTTTGGCAGCTATAGCTAACAAAGAAAGCATCTACTTCAAGACTTGAGGACAGCAAACTAAGGTTAAGTTCATCATGTCCTAGCCAAGAAAATCTGCAGAGAGGTATGCTTACAGTGAAAGCAAAGCTGGAAGCTTAGTCCACAAATTCAGGTTACCAAAACTGTAAGGAAAGAAAAACACAGTTCAAAAGAGGCTGTGGAATTGAAAGTGATTAGCTTTCAGTGATTTTTTCTCAATTCGAGAGTCGTCACCAAAAAATTATTAAAAAAAACTATTTTCTCCCTCATGTCTTACTTATCTGGATGTAAAACCTATCGGGAGAGGGGATTGTCTCAAACTGCAAGGAAGTCTCTGCTTTAAATGATGCTGTGGCTCAGGAATCATTTGAGATACAGCAACTCAGGCCGCTTCTAAAAACTTGCAAGTGCCCTCCCTAGAAGCAAAGCTGAAATCAGTGGGATGATCCACGTGGTCTGATTTCCATCTGGACTACAATGTATTTTAGCATTTAAATTGAGTCTTTCTACAGTGTCAATGCAGAGAGCATAGACCTGGGGCTCTTCAAAGCTCCTCTCTCTCCAGCCATATGCCTTACTGCTTTATATTTCAAGAACTAATGACAACATGCACACAACTGAGCTGTCAGAAACATCCCCAACAGGTCAGAGGCAATCTCAGCATAGAGGATTTTGCTCTCTATGGACTATCCTTTGCACCTTTCAAACAAGCAAGCCTGGTTTAGAGTCAGAACTGATTAACTTCACTTCTCCATTTTTTTGCTGCTATTTTTATACCTGTGCCTTCCTCTCAAAAGAAAAAAAAAAAATCAAATTACATACATTCCTGTAGAAGTCATATTTTAAACTGCATGACTCCATTTAAACTCATAAATTGAGTGTCCACTGCCTAAAGAAAAAAAATGTTTAACTTCAAAAGCTATCCTAAATATGATTGAAAAGTGAATATGGCTATTGTTATTTTCAGCAATAACCTTGTAGAGTAACTGAAGTAAGAATTATCTGAAGTCAGCAATATTTTTCCATGCATGAACCCAGAGTATTTCTTAAAATGCTGAGCATTCCTGCTAGTTCTGAAATCAACATGCCCTCTACCTGAACTAAAATACATTATTTACCTACGATCCTTATATTAAAAAAATCTACTGTTAGGGACAATTGTAAAAGTAGTTACAATTATCTAGCTATTGCTAAACAATAAATAGCAGAAAATAATTTAGAAAAGTTTAAAATCTGTGTCTTTGACACCATACATCTCATGCAACAACAGAAGCGGACTGTATTTAATTTTTACCTGAAAATTCTTGCAACACCACCTTGTAAAGCTGAATATATAATGGATAAGACCTGCACAGTCTGGTCTAAACCAGACAAACAGCCAAAGCCACTGAATCACTCTCCCAACCAACCAAATGTGTACAAAACTTCAGTGCACAAACTGCAGTTATTTTGAACACTGCATGTGGGCACAAAGCAATAACCACCTGTTAAAGTACTGATGCTCCTACACGACATTTCAAAATACATTTTCTCCGGTACTGACAGCAGTTATTTTTGGCACACGCTCTTGTTTTGTAAACCCTTTCTCCTCTACTACCTCCACTATTATCTTGACCTAGCATTTTCCTTCTGCTCTGAAACTACAGTTTGAAGACAGGCAGAAACAAAATCAAGAGTCTTTCTGAGAATCAAAGAGGCACGCTTTGACTGTAGCTACACCCATGCAAATCCAGGGTGTGCAGGTCCTATGGATTTGCCCAATATGGGAGGTAAGAAATTGCTTAAGTCTGAACCAAAGGGACTACACTGATAGTCAGAACAACTGAGGAAGAGTCTAAATAAAGTAAGATACAACAAACAATTTGCATTTAAAACAACAATGGTAATTTGCATTTAAAAGAAAAATGATCAACATTTGGTAAAAATCTTTTTGCAATGTAATTATGATCAATTTCATTCAGGAAAAAAAATGCCACTTGAAACTATTTTCTTTACTAACAAGATTCTTCCGAAAAAATATAATTAATTTTATAAAACGTACTTAGCAAGATTTAAATAGGAAATAAGATCAGGCCATTTGCCTTCATGTACAATTTGATCAGATAGCATGTAATAGAGGTGACAAAGCCCTTTGAATTTTCCTCCACGACTTGAATTTCAGCTAATTTTCTTATGCAAATAAGGGCTAACTAGTTACTTTTAAAATTCCATCTCTTTTGACTACAAAAACTCTAAATAGATTATTCGTAGCTCTCGAGTTTAAGTAGTTTTGAGTGTATTCTCATCTCCGTGCACAGACAGCTATGTATAAGCCTCTCATTAAGGATAAACCACCTCTCATTGAAATCAGAATATACCCCTAAGGGTTTCTGAATTAAATTAATGTTTCATTATTCATCCAAATTATTTTACATTTTTATAGCACATTAACATAGTCTCTGTAATTTTGTGGTAAAGGTAGATATACCCATAATCTGCACTAGAATATGGAAATATACAAGGCTGTCCACGTGTTTAAAGGTGGTGGGTTGGAAGACGCATTTGGCAAGTTTTGCTACGTGTCAAAACCTCTGCAAGTGCTCAAGGATTTTTTGCTACCTGTCAAGACTTTTCTGTTATTTTTTAATATAGCTTAAGGTACATTTTTGCTAGTTGGAAGATAGGAAAAAAGTTCTCTTTGACAGAATAAATGGAGTATCTGATAATCAGGCTAAAGGGAGACAGAAACAGTACAAAAGTTCAGCTCTCAGTAATCCAGAGCTTGACTGTGTTTTGCTGCAGGGTCCAGCATACACCTAGAAATATATATGCTCCAGATTCTGACCTTCCCATCGATTTTTTTTTTTTTTTTTAGTATCCATGTAACCAATTTGTCAGTTTGTGTTAAACTGTCCCTTTACCCACACATGACAGATACTTGTCTATCCGCCTTTGGCTATGAGCTCTAAACTTTTCAGCTTAAAGCTATTCTGTTTTTCCTTGGCTCACTCTCAACTCAATTAGAAACCAATTAACTGATCAACAAATGAAAACATGCTTGAAATCAAGACTTCACATACTTTTTTCACCCTTAAACCCTAACAATGAGCAAATAAAAATTACATACATACCAGTGAAATGCAGAGACATGAAAAAGAGCAAACTTCTTTTGTTTTGCAAACCCATGTACCTCTGAGGCTACTAGGAAGAGAGTAAAGTAATAATTTTAATGTTTGCCTTGGTGCTTATTTTTTCCTTTCCCCATAGTTCTACAATTTATGTTATTGCTATAGTATCCATTTGGGAGAAGTTTGCTGAACAAATTCTTCAGATGTGTCTGAGCAATTTATTTCTTTAAAACTTTCTCAGAATAACAAAAGTATTTTAAAATAAAGTACTTTATATATTTTTTTACTGTATATTTAATATATCCTGGTTTGAAAAACAAAAAAGTCTATAAAGCAGTGGCCAGAAGACCTTTAACTCAAAACAAATGTGAAAAGAATTATTTTGATCCCATCTGTAGATTAATATACACTCTGTTTTGGTTATGAAGAGCTTGGATCTGTGGGTTGCGTAGGTCCATACTCACTTGGGATGTGATACTGTGCTGAGCACCTCAGGGCACGTTCCAAAAATTCTCAGTTCTCACAAAAATCAGCAGGAAATAAAGTCTCTCAACCCACAGGACAGGTCTCCCCAAAGCATAGTACTTTAGACTGCTAACAGAACAAACTCTTTCCAAAGATTACCTAAACCAGTATTTATCATTTATCATGTATTTTGGTTTAGAATCCATAACTAAAACAACTGTACAGTTTCACAAAGGAAATTAAATCCTCCAGCTACTTTGCTTCTCACTGTAAATGCTAGATGCTCCAGGATTTACTGAGATATCTTTCATACAGCCAAACCTCTAGCTAAGTGGAAGAAAATGTTACTTGGAGGATAATCAGATACCAATCTGGCTTAGAAGTCATTATCTTCTGTAGGATTAACATTTATTTTAAAATCTGAAAATTTTCATAAAGCAGGAAAACAGAAATTGTAGTATACTGAAACAAACTTTCTGCCTTAAATTGTGGTAATGTGGACATTTCAAATTCAATCAAAATGACAGAACAAAAAATCTATGGGAGCATTCATTGCTCTGCAACTGCCTCTTAAAAGCTTTAAAAAAATTAGTAAAATACCAAACATACAAAAATAAAGTTCTATATGCCAGCAATTCTTTATTGCAGGTATTATCTTTTGTTTCACACCCACTACAAAATAGAAATACCAAAGTAGTATTGAACCCAGTGGCTTTCCTTGGCAACTAACTTCTTTTTTTCTTTTCCTAGGACACAGGGAAAACAGTTTTTCAAAGTGATAAAAGGGATTTGGTTATACACCTTCTTTTAATTTAGTAGTTAAACCAGAAAAATCTCAGTGATGGTATTTAATGCCTAAGATAAAAACGACTGAACTTACCGGGACACACTACCTTACTACTGATTGCAACATATTTTGCATACAGGATGATTGCATCCCTTGTGGAGTTTGAGTAAGCATTCCAGCACATTTCTTCAGGATATGCAAAGAACATTATTTATCAAACATGCTCACTCAAACGGGAATTTGGTTCTGGAACACAATGAGTCAAAAGCCCTTAGACACTCTCCAGAAACACAGGACAAGGAGATGAGAAAGACTTGTGCATCATGTCAGCAGTGTGCACTGGACTAACGCGACCCAGGGTGCATCACACACCAAAACCTTTCAGAGCTCATATTCTGTCAGGACAGTTACTCTCCTACACTGGCTTACAGCTGCAGAAAAATGTTTCTTTCCAACAGAAAGTTTTCTGCCTTTGGTCCCAGCCCAGATATTCCCCTGTTTCTTTTCTAAACTGTTTCCCTCCAGACACTTTTAAGCAGAAAATTATTTTCAGCAGAAGATTAAAACATACAATGCAAAATATCCCCCAAATTCAAATGAGTTGGCTTCTAGTGTCGAGTGTTATCCAAGAGTGTCTTATTCTGACTGACTTCTGCTGTTCACCAAGGTGTGAAACATGCACAAATAAGAGCACTAAGGCAGCAAGGGAGCTCACAGCCAATAAAGACAGCAGCAGTATCAAAGTGTCAGCATCTTTGCTTCGTGGGAGGCTCTTAAAATGGAAGGCTCCAGTACTGACTACTGCATTTACAGGTTATTATAAGAAAGCAAATCTGCACCTCAGTAGCAGTGCTTAAAATTAGAGTGGTAACTAAAACAGATGTGAAAATGAGATGAAAAAAGACAGGCACTACTTTAACCACACAAGAAGTCTACTTTGAAATCCCAAGGGCTGGGAGAAATGTCCACTAGGGCATAAAAACCTAATGCAAAAGGGGGTCTCCAACGTATTTTTTACACCCATATTTAAGTGAGAGCTATAGCTTCACTGCCTGTGAATCAAGAAAAGTATAAATCACACTTCAAGTTTGCTGAGCACATGCTGTGGAGGCCAGATTTTCCTGAACAAACAGACATTAAAATATAATGCATGCTACTCTGAAGTAAGAAAGTTAAGAACTTGGATCATCAAGATAAATTGACAATATTATGACTCCATAGCAAGATTAAAGTAGTCATATAATCTGACATAATTCCCATCTTCAGGACTGCTTTTAAAAGCCCTAGCAATATTGTTAAATTAGATCTGTCTAACCTCTAAACTTCACAGCACAGGAGCTATTGGTGCTTTATATCCTATGTTAACAGGATGCATGTACATTTTACATGTTTAAATAAAGTTAAAATCCCTCTAAGAATACATCTACAAATGAAGAGAAACTCTGCATATGAGAATTATGTCAGAAATTGTTTATATCTGTCATACTGGCAAGTTGTCTAAACCCTGTGCCATCAAATGTGTTAAACTGAGTTCTCCAAGGAAAGAAGACATGTTGGTATAGCTTTGGAAAGAATATCTGAAAATATATGAAGTGAATGTTTCAGGCCCTTGGAGACTCTTAACATTTATCAAAATAGCCTTCATGTTTAACACCACTCTCAGGGTCAGCCCAACACATAACATGCAACCTCTGTCCACTATAGCCAAACATGGACCTCTTTTATCCATCTACCAGATGGATAAAACTAAAAATTTCTTATGGTTCTTTTATGCTAAAAAGATTAAATTATTAAGTCATGAACAAGAGCATGACAGCACAAATAACAGTAAAGCATGTATAAATATGAATTAAAAACCCTGCTGACCCCTAAATCATGTACTTCTTTGGAATACATTCTGAATCTCTAAAGCATGTATGTTTAGTTTGATGCATTTCATGTACCAGCTTCCACAGCATGTTCTTATTTCCACTGCATCATGAATTTGCTCGAGGCTAATGGCTCCCAAGGGAACTGACATTTTATTTGTATATTTTCAGTAAGCTACTGAAAGTGATATTGTCGTGAAGGAATTACATAGTTTATGCTCTAAATGCTTGGAAAAAGAAATAGAAGTAAAATAGGACTGCATCTTGCATCTCTTTTTATTTTTTTTCTTGTTTGATTGCATTCAATTATCTCATTTGCTTCTCTTTTAGAAGCCTGCTTTAGTGAGTGGACTGGACACTTCATATAGAAGCAGATTACAACTCCTACAACTGAGCCACACACATCTATTCATCAAGGAATTCAAGTGACAAGTGCAATGACCAGGGATTTGAAGGACAACAAAGCAATTTTTCCCACCAGGATCAATGCTGCAGAGACAAGATGTGTGCAGGCTTTAAGCAAAACACACAGTTTAAATGCATAGAGAAACATATGAGGCACAGAGGATGAAGAGGCAAGAGAAAGCACATTGGGATTGTAAAATGAAGGAAATTATAGCTTTTCAGAACAGATCTCCATCCTGAAATATCTCAGCTTCTTCTTCTAGAACACTGACTTTTCCATTCTTTACCCTTGGGGTGGCAAGCAGCATCTTGGTTCAAGTAAGGCAATTGCTTTATTAGAAAAAAATAAAAGTCAGCAGTGCCTGAGATAAACTGCCTCTGGCTCACCCCCTTGGAGGAGTACGGGTTGTATGGTCAGCTGTAGGTTCATGACTGAACTCAGGTATACTCTTGCTCTATCTCTCCAAGAATAAAAGCATTGTTTTTTCAAGAGGCAACTTTCAGCAAAGCTCAGAAAGTCTGTGTGTAACTAGGGGTACAATGCTACAATGCCACATTGCAGCTCCAAAGCAGGAAAGGTTCTATAATGAAGGAATACAGCCTGGAGAGGTTTTAAGCTTCTCATTTTAAAGCAATCTTTTTTGGTTATATGGTGCCTTTCTCACAGATGTTTTCCTGAGTCAAGAAGCTTGAAGGTATATCACAGAAAACATCACTATAAACTTCACCTATTGTTCTTATACATTAGCATGACCAACTCTAAGAGTCAGAATACTGGGACTAAGTGAAATTTATTCCTATTTGCACTCCAATGTTAAATTAAAACTGAATTACAATAAAGCAAATGAAACATAGCAAAGAATGTTCATAATGGAAAAATATTTTGATAGCCAAGCACTGCAGATTGCAACGGGAACACACTCAGGTTGTAGAGAGGCAGCTCATTAATGCAATAGAGAAATATTTGTAAAAGCTTGGTGTATGTATAAATTCAATGGCTTTTAGGGCAAATCTCATGGCATTCATCCAAGTAAAGTGAATGAGTGTTTTCCCTAAAGACTGCAACATTTGGCCCTTAGAAATACAAAATAATCGACAATAAGCAGTTTGGATTAACTGAATCGAATAGTAAATTAATTTACACAAATACCAAAAAGAAAATTACCCTTTTGTTAGCTAATTAAAGCTAATACACTCCTAAAAGTCTACTTTATTTTTACATTTCCTTATAAATTATACATTTAATGTACAAGTATCATAGTTTAGTTACTTAGAAACCCAGACTAAGCTTATAATAATAGCTACTGGCACAACTTAGTTAAACTGTTGATATTTCACTGCAGATACTGCACTTCATGGTCTGTAAGTCCAGGATAAAATGTTGCATAAAACATTTCCAAGTTGGTGAGTTTAGAAATATAAGAGAATTCAGGCTCTAAAAACAGATGTTACAGAGATAAACCTTACGTAGGGATTTGAAACATCATACCTACGGACATTGAACTAAATTTGCTTAAATTGATCTCCTGAGTATGCTTTAAAACGAGATGGTTTCTCACATCACAGTCCCAAAACCAGATTCCACTGAAGAAGGAAGACTCCCACTGAGATCAAAGCAGGCAAAAATTTAGCACATGTTTAATCCTAAAATTGAGGGTAGGATATATATGAAGCCGGTGTAACTTTATCACTGAAGTATGGTATCTGCAAATAACTCATAATATTCAGAAGCCTGGTTTACATAAACAGAGATTTCTCTCTCACACTGATCTTTGTGTTGTTCTTCCCTCCTGCAGTCCATTCTGCCTCCTCTGAAGCATTACCTTCCCTCATTTCTGCCCATTACAACAATTCAAGCATGTTAATCTTTCATAAAATACTTCATCACAGACAGCTAGAAGATCAATTTTCCTCTTTTAAACAATGATACGTGAGTGTATTTGCAAAAACCACAAAACGATAATTCAGAAAGTAAAAGGAAACCTAGGAAACCACATGACATTTCAGAAAAAGTTTGGTTATACAAAAAAGGACATAAATTTCACTCTTAAGAAAGCCCTTGAGACCGAGAAAGATCATTAATGTCTCCTGTATTATAAGACGTCTTCCTCAATTAGACTGGAAGAGGCCTCTAGGCTCACAAATATTTTACCCTTGTTATCACACATAACCACATCCTATAAGCTCTTAGATAAACTTAGAAAATTTAATTGGAAAACCAATCTTGGACTGTTGCTCTAAAACCCCCTGTAACTGGAAGTAATAATTTTGTTTCTGTTTTCCAGCCCATAACTATCCACATGTGGGTCATCTTGTGTGTATACCACCACTATCCTTTGACTCAAACAGTTGTTCCCTTCCCGGAGTTCAGTTCAGTTCCTTGCACACATAGAGCCCTTTTGTGACTTTCCAAGCTTAAGAAGAACAGCCCTACAATATATTCTCCTTCTTTTATGCGTCCTTTTACCAAATATAAACCTTATTTTGCCAATGAGTAATTCGATTTACACAGTCATTTAGATGAAATTTAACCACTAAGATTGTCCAGTAAAATATATTCTTTTGCCCCTTCCATGTGAAACAAATAATTCCCACCGTGTAAGTAAAATTCTGTTTCACAGCCATGAGGAAGTGGCAGGGGATGTGGAAATTTCATCAGCACAAAGAAAGAAGGCTGGAAGAGATTGTAGGTCCTCAAATAGAATCATAGAAAGGTTTGGGTTAGATGCGACCTTCAAAGCAATCATCCAGTTCCAACCCTCGTGCTGTGGACAGGGACACCTTCCACTAGACTGGGTAACTCAAAGCCTCATCCAATCTGAACCTGAACACTTTCAGGGATGGTAAACCCACAGCTTCTCCAGGGAACCTGCCCCAGTGCCTCATCATTCTCACAGGAAAGAATTGCCTCCTAATATCTAACCAAAACCCACCCCCTTTCAGTTTGAAGCCATTCCCCTGACCTGTCAGTACATGCCCTTGCAAAAAGTCCCTCTATGAAACGTTTTTTGGTCCCCAGTACTTCCAGTACTGGAACACTGTTCTAAGGTCTCACCAGAGCATTCTGCTCTCCAGGCTCCACAACCCCACCTCAGCCTGTCCTCCTCCAGCCCTCTAATCATCTTCAATGAAAATGATAACCAAGACTAGAGGAAAGCTGCAGGGTCTGGTGATCTCTGGGAGATGGACTATTGCAGGAATGTAGAGATTTCCCTGGCAAGAAGGAAGAACCAAGCACACAAAGTATAGGCCTGGGGTCAGAAAGACGGTACAGAAGGTTCATCTTTACAGGTATCACTGGTGCCTACACATATCCCTCACCCCTGTCCACTCAGGCATAAACCCTACGTTCCTCCTAGAGTATCCCCCTCCCTTCAGCAGCAGCTATTTGTCAGCCTGACTCATCCCAGCCTCAAGCCCGGTGCCTTCTGGGCTGCTGATGTGAGTGCGAGCAGGCAGCTCTGGGACAGGTGACTTGGATGCGTATGGGGCACAGAGCCACGGCACTGGCCAGCCTTCAGTGCAGGCAGAGCAGCACACTGCACCTCTGCCAGCAGGCTGGCTTCCCAGGCACACACTGTGCCCTGTCTGCATCTGAGGAAATCTCTGTCCTTGCATGTTCTGCGCTATGAGTGGCCTTTGCCGACATCCGAACCGCTATTACGAGCCTCCGTAGTCATCTCCACTCGACTTGTTAGCCAGACTTTTCTCGCAAACAATGAATTCCCAAATCAAAAGAAATAATCTGAGTAAGTCCTCAAGCACTAGCATGCTTGCAAACTGATCTCTCACACACTGTAAAGCTAGACTTCTTCACATTTTTGCAAATCTAGTCCTCCTCTGAACTCTAGATATTTCCAAAACATTGACTCATTCCTGAGCATACTCCTACACTTTATGCCAGGGTTGACAATGAAATACAAGACCACAGCAAATCTGAAGACCTTACTTTGATGAGCACAAATTCCCCCTACCCAGTACTGCTCCTTTCACCGCAGCACTATCTCCCTTGTCCAGTATCTAGCTCATCTCAGTTCTTTGCTGCTCGTGTTTCATAAATTCTCATGTGGCACCACAAGTGCTTTATTTAAGCTCATCTTGATATCTGCCATATTTTCATGCATTAAACACTCTTCACTGATTATTTTTATAAAGGCAGGCCTTGTTTTACAACACCTGCTTCTGCCAAGTCTACATAAAATTCCATGCAACTTTTTACTGACCTCCACATTTCTAATTTTTCTCTCCAGCAATATTTTTATCTAGGTATTTACCAATGTTAAGTCAAAATAAAGGTCTTGCCACTGCACATATATTCAAATGAAGAAGAAAATTATTGGCAGCTATTCCATACCTCCCATATCACTCCAACCAGTGGACACTGACATATGTCCTGCAGTCACTAAGTGCCTGTTATGCCTCACCTTTGCTCTCATAGGCAGCTGTACCACCCTTTCGAACAGAAGAAATAAGGTTAATGCACCGTTCAGTCTACACCTAAGTGCCAATAATGAAATTGCTGTGTAATCTTCCCTTGGCATATCTCATTCCTTGTTTTATTCTGTTCCTTGGGCTGAAAAACTGTTTGTTAAACCATTTCCTACTATATGTAACTAACCCCTGCTTTTAGCAGCTTCTGTTCTATCTTTTAATAGGTTTCTTTTTTGATTAGCCTAGAAGAAATGGGACTGACTCCATAATTCTAAATAATTTCTGGTGAATGACCATTTTATACAGCTAAATAAGGAAACAACTTCTACCGTTTTTTCTTTCTTGGCCATTAGTTTCAGATAGCTTCTTTTGTGATAAAGGTAATGGTGTTCTCCCTCTCAAAAAATACAGAGTTTATTTGTTCAGCTGCTTCCCTATGTGCTTTCCCCTGTTCTTCTAAATATCCTGTTTTGAAACTGAAGACCTGAAACATAATGTCAATATACTTTAATTTATGTTCCTATTTAAATCAAAATGAATGAGCTTGTGAACACTCAATTCAAAGGGGTTTTTACAACTTTGTTTTAAAATAAAATCATTTTTCTAGTAATGACAACTTGCCAACTACAGAGCAAAGCATTTAAGGCTATCACACTGATAACAGTATATGCTCCCCATTCTCCACCTCTGAAATTCTATGAGCGAGTTTTATCTTTCCTCATAACACTTTAGAGATCTCTATCCACACTGAATTCTGTCTCTGTAGTTTCCAGGTAGGTCTCTCTTCATAACCAACAGTTTCTTTCATCGCTTCTCCCCAAAGATTTTAATCTAACAGCTTCTTTTACTTATTCTGCTCTTTCTTGCAAGGCCATGGCATGACTAATTAATCATTTCAGGAACTGCCAGTATATTTAATGAAGATATTGTATATTATTTCCATGAGCAAAAAGAAAATCTAGCCTTGCAAAAGACTATAGATGCAATATCTAGCAGAATTTGTGTTATGGTTCAGACAACTAAAAGTACTGACGTGAGTTGTTGACATGAACTCTAAGAATAAAAAGAAATTAGACATGCACTCCAGAATCCCAGAAGATGTTTTGTCACATTAAATAAGGAGGGCACACTTGATCTCCTAACTTCATTTATCCATGTTACATTTTTTCTCAAAATTTCTTTGTACTTTCAAACTAAACACCTGTCCCAAGACCTAAAGGGGATTTATATAGTGCAGCAGTGCATGCATAAACTATGAATATTTTTAAGAGCAGCAGAATAAGATGCTAATTATTACTACTATGATACATGTAAAAATGGTATATAGAAACTGGATATAAATGCATCTTTTATTTAGAATTAGCCAGAGAGACAAAGTGGAGACCATATACCTTATAAACTGTTATATCATTCCTTCCTTCTGTACAAAAGAAATTATTGCTAAAGAAACACAGCTTTAGGGTGAATAATTTATCTTTTGATACTTGTCAAATAATTTTCTATGAAAATATTCACAAAATATGGATAATATCATATTACAGATCTGTAAAACAAAGAAATGAAAGTGAAAAAGCCCTAACACAAAAGTTGTACCTTCCTCAAAGAGGGCCATTAACTTAAAACAAAAACATTAGCTTATTTAGTATTTTGATGTTATTCAAAAAGAGAAATTAAATAGAAGATGGTGAGCAATAAACATAAGCAGAGGAGAGGAATCAGGAAATAAAAGGACATTGTTACAGTAGGCTACGCTTTAGACATACTTCCTTTCATCTTTTTTTTCTTTTAAGATTCTTTTGTAGGTAGAGATGTCAGAACAAAGAATTCACTGGGGCAAGGAAAATTGCATTCTTCTTGCTTTGCTCTCCTTAGCTTACCTACATATTCAATAAACTCCTCATTTATTTCTTTAAAAGCTCCTAGATGTGCATGATTAAATCCTTCAGTGAAGTTATTGTGGTCTGTCACAAACTACTTAATATAGCGAGAGTATAAAATGTAACAGAAAATATCACACTTTAAGAATACGTATTAGTATTATAGTATTCTGGAATACTGTTCTGGCTGTTTCTCTCCCCAGAACAAATATTCTGTGTCATCAAAACAAAACAAAGCATGTCCTATTACACTGCTGCAAAGTAGCTCTCTCTACAACTGTAGCCACCAGGTGCTGTAGCCACCGGGTGTTGATGCTACAAATTGTTAAATTATTTGCTTTAATAGACACCATTTTCCATTTATAACAATAACTAAGAACATTACCAGGAAAGTAAAATGTTAGTGATGTGTGAATTGACATGACAACCCACTTTTATTTTTTTAGGCCTCCTCAGAGGTCAACAACACTGAGATCAGGAACAATGTTAACTAATGAGATCAGACCTGCACATGACTTCATCTTGTTTAGCTTCTCAGAGGACAATAATAGGTTTCCCTGAGCCCATGCTATATCTAGTCTGAGCACATATACACATTCAAGTCCAAGTTCCTGAGTGATTCACCAAGATTCTGGGACTTCATTAACAAACTCAGGTAAAATCTATTAGCTGTTCACATGAGTCCTTCCAATAGCTCTAACATGGTGGTAACAGATCAAAATAGCTATCCCCAAATCTGCCTACGAGAAACACAGAGTACTCTGGTAGCTCAATCTGCAATGCAGTTTATAAAAATTTTTGTTTGTAGTACCAATTCAGAGACAGACTTGAAGAAAATTAAACTTTTGGCACAAGCGGTGATGGTGGGGGGAACTTTATCTCACTGTCCCACCTCTGCATTTTACTGATCAACAGGGTTTGCTTTTGCTTTAAGTAAATATTGAAGTGGACTGTTCTTCAGATAACACAAACTTCTCAAGTCAATACATTTTGACACACACATCCCTTAATGCACAAAGTCATAACTGGTTATTACCCAAAAGGGAGTGGAGATTTCTGGTACAGTAGCTCCTAAAGACCTTTGGGTAGTAGTTTATATAGCATATATCCATATTGAGGCAAATTCTGCTACACGAGGGAGGAAGCCAATGTCTGCCAACCTGCTAACAGTCTTTACGAGAGCACTATTGCTTTATGGAGAATTTGTAAAAAAAAAAAAAATGGGTCCTCGAAGGAGACATCACCTGGTATTCACTAAGCAACACAGATGTAATAGCATGAAACACAGAAAAACCTTAGGGGAACTTGGTTAATTTTTGGGAACCCAAATCAGACAGAAATTCTGTGAGATTTTGTCTAACAGGGGACTGGCTCTTACTGAAGTGATATGGGATGTAAACTTGCATTTACACCTCAAGTCCTAGCTTGCAAGGGCATCACTGATGACCTAGTTTTATACTAGTCAAAGAAGTACACAACTTTCCTTCTACTTCTTACTTGTAAGACACCTGAGATAAGAAAATACTATGAGATGATTGTCATGCTGGCCTCCATGGAGAGCCCATGACCACCCTAAAGGTGTCATATATATGTGAAAATATCTGTACAATGTATTTGGTTGCAGTCAGTAAGATTTTTAGAAACACGAAGTGTATTCTAAATGTTAGCCTAAATAATCCAAGATGGTAAGGACCAGGGAGTACAGTCTGACATTAATTAATCACCTATATTGATTATTAAATAGATTGGTCTTTTATCTGACTATAAATGTATATCTATAATTTGTTGGATTGGGGGATTTTTACTCACTTATAATTTCACAGGGTAGTAATACTAAAGGGTAAAACTGGTTTTATACAGGAAGTCACCAATATCAATCAGTCATTGGAGGTGCCACTGCAATGACATGAACATTAACTACAAATAGAGAAAATTTGCAGACAATGTGTAAAAAAATCAAAGAAAGCAGAATTTGGCCTCCATTCTTGCCCCCTCTCATGTATTGAAGGGAGATGAAAATCTTAAGTTAGCTCTGAGCACCACCACAGAAACACATGGAGTTGCATGAAAACTCAATTTAGTTTTGTGAGCTAATATTATCCCAAAATATCCAAACAGAGGTCTGCAGATATTGAGACAGCATTTATCTATCCGTATGTGGGTTTCGTAACTTTTATATACATATAATATATATATTAATTCACAACAAAAATTGGAAATTTGCATACTTCCCTTTGTTCATAACAAAATTTCAGGTCATCTGATAAGGAGTGAATTTAGAGGGTCACTAAAATCAGATAAAAGGCATGGAGTTTACATATTGCATTTGCATTTTGAGTGGCATACTATTGTCCTAATTTTTCCTAGTTTTAAAATCATGACTTAATTGTATTTCTGTATGCACTCTGAGCCCAGGGCTGCTTCCTCAAATGAACAGAATATCTAAGACCAGCTCCCATCCTGACATTTCATCCACTAATTCACAAAATAAACTGAACTTTTCTTGATAGCTCTGAGGAGAAGACCTTTCAGGACTATGCCTCAGGAGTGTAAGAAACCTAAATTTTCATACTGAAAGTGAGAGAAAGCAGAGAACTAATGAGCTTCTGGTTACCAAATGCAATGGTCCCATTGCAGCACCCTCTGGCCACAGTGGCCCACAACAGGAAATTTTGCTCTTGTGGGCTTTAACCCAAGTCACAGCTTCCAACACAGCTCCACATTACCAAATCTAAAAAAGTCACCAGATACAAACCACATCAACACAAAAATGGTTTCCAACAGTTAAATGTTTTATATAAGAAGAGTATTGTCAAATATTTCATAACATGCATTTGTAGGGGAAAAACCCTCACTTTTTTTCTTGGTTTGATTCTGCATGCAGTAGATATAAACCCCAAGTCATTATCTTTCTTGGATTCCTGTAAAAAGGACTGTACAGGAACAACTGTGAGACATATGCACTTCAAATGGAAGACGGGTTGGAATCCACTGAATTTCAACAAATCTCTCAAGTTTCCATACATATCAGTTTTTCCTCAAGCCTTATCATTACAGAGTTACTGTAATAAACCATTTTCCTACAGTAGTTCCAAATGCACTTTTTCCATCTTATCATTTGCCTAAAAAGGATCTGAAAATAGGTCATAATTTCCATGCAGTTGCTTAAGATGCAGGAATTTTCACCCAATATTTTTGCAAGTCTTTTGTAACTATATGAAAGACACAAGAGTATTAAATATTCAAAGCTTATTTTGATGTAAAATGAACAGAGTTAACTTATTTATGGTCCTTAACAAGATGTGATTATGAAAGAACAATAGTTTCAATACCACAAAGGAACCACCAAAATGATCACAAAGGTATTTGATTTGGGTCTGTTTGAAACCCATGTTCGGATCTGTCAAGTTACATTAAATTTATAGTAATTGCTGAAGCTTAAAATCCATTTATTATGAGCAAGAGTGTTGTTTAATCCTCTATAAAATCAGTTTATAACCAAATAATACTGTTAAAATATGAGATTATTAACATAGCATTGTAACATCAAGGAAAACGAGCAATGCTGACTTCCCCCTGTTGCAATGTGCCACACCCACAGTTAATAAAAACAGACAGCCTCTGAGCTCTGTTGGAAACAAGATGCTGCAGTAAGATACTCAAATAAATGACGCATCAAAAAGCTGTAATTAACTGGACAAGAACTGTTTCTTCTTTGGAACAGCTATCTCAATTGTATAAGGCACATTTAATGGCTTGTCTGCCACAGGAGAAGAAGACCCATATCCTTCCTGCACCACAGAACACACAAGTCCAAGTAAAGCCTAAGGAAAAAGACATAATTAAATCTTTTCGCTGAGGGACAGCAACACCTCCTGAACTGTCAGCTGAGCAGGAGTATTCTTCCTCAAGCTATTGCTTCTATGATGCAGTACTAATGCAGAATAAAAGGATAAGCATTAAAAATATCCCTAAGCATGGTTTCCCACACACCACATACAAGGTTCCAGTGCATTTCAACTGAATGGGAAATACGGGAAATATTATTTTACAGATAATTAAAATATTATTTTACACCACTAATATTATCTCAAGACAATGAAATACACAGAATCTTTGGCGTCACCATTACGAGAGTATTTTAGTCACTTGTGAATATGATTTGAGAAATATGGTGATACTGAAGATCAATAACATTTATATGGTGCAGATGGGAAAGAAAAGTGGGTTTAATATTAGCAATTGAATAAACTCTACTGTCTACCAAGAGGACTCTAAAATGAGAGCAACATACATAATTTTTGTGCAAAGAATTCCAGTGGAAAATAAAAGCTTAAATAACAAAAAAAACCCCATTCTGTTTGGGTGAAAACAATCTCATTACTCATCCTATATAAAGAAGCTGATGTTAGATTACACTTGATTTCATTGCACTAAGGACCATAGATCTGATCAAATCAAGTTAACGAATGCGTCTGTTCAACTACTAACAATGATTAAAGGAAAACTTTAAATTCTTTAAAGCCATTTCAAGCAGATTTCAAGTACTTAATACAACAAAACCACAGAAAATTAACATTTAAAAAGACATTTTAAACTGAAAATATATGTGATAAGAAATATATGAGGAGATGAAGCTACCAGCACAACCTTAAGATTGCACTGTTTTAAGAACAGAGGAGTTTTAGCAGAAATTAAAACAATAAGATTATTATCTGGCATCAGAAAACTAAAAACTGGAGGCTATAATAAGAGCTGATGATGAAGGTATTCACAATATTGAAGTGCAGCACACATCACAGCAACTATCAAGCACTTCATTTGATTCCTTATCCTTTTCGGCACTCTTGCAGTTTCTCCAATATAATTCCACAAAGAAACAGCAGTACTTAGTAACATTTATCCTCTCTCTATTTTAAAGAGGGAACCCATTCATTGAACATTTGCCTGAATCACAAATTACTCCTTTCACAAGGTCAGTTTACTCCTAATAATGTGGAAATACCCTGTGCAGTTTTCTGCTGGTATATGATGGAGTGTACACTGTATATGTCTAAAGCAAAATCTCCTCTGTTGTTGAGAATACTTGATGGGATATAAAACTGAGCACATCAGTTGATTTCTAAGGTCACCTTCACCTTCCTAAGAGTTCTTTTCCAAACAGCTGTGTCATCTTTTCCCCAAACAATCCTAATTAATTGCTTTTGTGTTCGGATCTTCATTTCTCGGCTCACTGCCATAAGTTTTTTATGAAAAGTCCTGGTAACTGCTGTTAACAACAACTCAAAATTGCCCTTCCTGGCCAAGTTTCTCCTGCTTCCATGTCCATCAAAGCACTTTTCAGCTCCACCTCTGGAGTCAAGTTTTCTGTGAGTAGTTAGCACCATCCACTGCTAAATTATAGATTCTGTAGACTGTTCTTTAAAGCAGCTCTGTATCAATGGCTGAGAGACTCTGCACAGACCTGAGTCATCCATAATATTCCACCACTAAGTTTCTGGTTAGACAATTTCCCCTATGAACATGAAATCCACCTTAAATGGCAATAGGCTGCATGTCTTCAGACCCAAGTTCTGACAAACTGATCTTCGTTCAGATTTAATAATTTAACTAATTTTGTTCAAATAAAAAGTTAAGTAATCCAAGTTACAAATGAACTGAAAATGCCTGCATTGTCCAGAGTTGTTAAACTTTTTTAGAAGGGCAGCTGAGATACATCTGAGCATATGAGTCCAAAAAAAAAAATAGTTTTGTTGAAATGTCACAGAAAAGCTATCCGCTCCCATTTTCAAAAATAGGGCAAAAGGGTTATTCTGGCTTGAAAGCAATAAAAACTCACAAAAAGGTGGCCTTGGTAATCTGCTGTTTCATCTCACTCAACAGGAGTACCTTAGAAATTAAAATAAATCTCCTCTTTGTACCCCAGTCCCACAGAACAAGCTCCATCTGCAACTGTCACGAAACACACCTAAATCTGCAGGTGAGCAAGAGACTTTGCCATTGCTTATTGCTCTTCAGTGGGGTACAACTGTATGAATGCTAAAAATGAGATTAAAATGTACTGTTTCCAGCATCTTCCACCCTCCATCCATGCTTTATGGAAAACATGACAGAGGTAGCATTCACCACAATGCAGGAAAAGCGCAGTAAGAGTCATGGTGCCCACAGAACGAACAAGATGAAGAGACAAAGTAGTCAGGCTAGGGGAGACAGATGAGACAGGGGCAGGGAGATATGCAGTCACTGAAGTGTATTTCATTCCAGAACTTGGAGTGGAGCCCAGGAAACCAAAGTCTCAAACCCTCCTCTGCTGTCAGCTAGTATTTACAAAAGCTAATTGCAAAGCTCTTCTCACAGATTTGCAGCTGGACACAGAAAGGGCAACAGTCCTCTACAGTAACTCATTCCTTCACTATTCCAAGAGTCAGACCACATTGCACTATAGTTCTTAACTTATTGGGATCTTGTATCCCTACATGACACTATTAAAAAAAACCCCAAAAAGTAGTTCTGTTAAGTTCAAAAAACGCGTTATTTAACATCATAAAAATGTTCCAAGAATAAAAGTGTTGGAAAAAAACTTAATTTAATTGAGTGCAGAATGAATGAAATATCCAAACACTGCAATTGTTCCTACATACACTACAGCGTGCACACACACAACTGCAGAATGTCTCTTCATTTGCAACCCTGGGTAATTAACACATGGCCCATATAAACATGAATGCCAGCATCAATTAGGTTTCCTTTCTTCAACTGTGAAAGAAAGCTTCATTCTTGCTCTGCGACACATACTTTCAGTGAAATGAAAATTGTCTTCTGATCTAGCCTGAATGGAAAACAATGCATGGAGAAAAAAACGTGAGACTTCAGTCAGAAGTGCATCCAGACAGTCCCAGTCTGCTGCTCCGCTCCAGCATCCCGCTATGTGACTTGTAGCATCAGATCCAGTCCTCTTCTCCCATTCCCTCTCAATATGCCTCACAAACCAGGATGTCCACAGTCAGCAGTGAGTGTCAGAGCTGCTTTAAAAGGTGAAGACTGTGAGGTTCACTGGAAAGCATCGTAAGCTCTCATCCCTCAGAGCTATGTTGAATGCCACTGTCACCCTCAGGGAGTTAGGTGACATTAACTCGGGGATTCTTAATATCAACTGCTTACATCTCTACAAAACCGATTACTGTAGGGAAATGTTTTGAATCTCCAGAATTCCAAAGATTTACCACCACAGTTCTATGAAGTTGCTGTTATTTCCTGATTTGGATTTATTCACAGTTAGTAATCAGGATTTTCCCCACACATTACATTTCCTCAATAGTAAAGTTTCTCTCTGCAGGCTCAATCTCGTGAATGTCAAAGCGTAGAACCCTGATGAAATGTTAAATAAAGCAAGAGACAGGCATTGACCCACAAAGCAGACGTGCAGAATCATTTAACAGGCTTACGGACAAAATGTATTTCTGAAACATTTCAGTGAGCATCTGCATAAAGCTGACTGCTGATGGGAACTAAAGCTGACAAAGGCATAATAACATAAAAATGCATCTGTGATCTTACCCTGTACATACTTAAAGTGACAGCCCATCAGGGTATAATCATCATATATTACTAATGGAATATTAATCAAACATTCATTATTCTAATTAGAAAAACTTGTCTTGAAAAGCAGCCTGACTTTTCACCTCTGAAACTGTAATTGACACACAAATGAATTTGACAGTCTTGATGACTATGAATCCTTAGTGGGAGAAATAATGTCTTTATCTTCCAACATTTAGCTTAACTGCCAGTTTCCATCCTCTGTATGTAAAGTTCAAGTCAGCTTCGATGATCCTATGCACTACTTCAACCTCTTTTAAGTACTACACATATATCTAACGTAAGACAGAGAAAACTGAGGCTATGTGCAGGTTTACTGAGTGAGGATTAAGTTTTTCTTTGAAAGAAACCTGGAATATCTGTCTACAATGTAAAAAGTCAAGCCTGAAGAAGGCTTTCAGTTATCCATGCACATTCACACTTTTGAATCTGTATAGCCTTTTTTGTCCCTTCAAAATGTCATTTTTGTGCACATACAATGTCTAAACCCCCACAAATATTAACCACGTACAAAGGAGACCAAGTAGCAGTATAAAGTCGGCCTTTCAAATGATTCATGTGGAAAAGCAAAGCATTTAGGAGATAACATTCTGAATTGCCAATATCCCAGTAGGTCTCAGAATTAAAAAAAAAAAAGAGATGCGATCTTTGTCCTCATCTATTGACACAATCCAATGCCTGCTTAAGGAAATGACAGACACTACATTCACAGTGTGAGCCACAGACTTCAGTGAGGCACAGACCAGGCTCCGATGGATTATTCTAGCTGTGCTCAATCATGAGACTCTTTTAACAATAAAAAATTACACGTGTCTACATCAGAGGCTTCACTGGGCTATGCGGGATTATGGACACCTTGCTGAATATGGTGAAATCTGGAGCCATTTAAGTCTGCTTTTTATTTCTAAGTGTGTTCTGATTTTGCCCAATCTAAGATCATAGAATATCTCAAGTTGGAAGGGACCGACAAAGATCAGCAAGACCAATGTCCTGCAGGACTACCTAAAACTAAACCATATAACTAAGAGCTTTGTGTAGAAGATCCTTGAACTGTAACAGGCACAAAAGATACCATTCTGCCAGAAAACAAGCTTGCAATAATTTTTGACCTTACAGGATAGTTGGAAAGGTTATTATAAATTGAAATTCAGACTGTTGACAAAATACAATGGAGAATTAATTATAATTCAGAACTACAAGCGTATTTTAATCCAGCTTGACTAGGTAATTATTTAGGGAATATGCAGCATGTTACAATTTGTTTAGGACTGTAAAATTTTTTTTCATGTTGC
This sequence comes from Bombycilla garrulus, assembly GCA_013400315.1. Classification (NCBI taxonomy): domain Eukaryota; kingdom Metazoa; phylum Chordata; class Aves; order Passeriformes; family Bombycillidae; genus Bombycilla; species Bombycilla garrulus. Next base: position 377,155 of record VXBU01018897.1, on the reverse strand, counting down.
TGTTTCAAATCACTGTGCTATTTTCACTTGTATTACCAGACCATGGTGTGAAAGTAGGAAAAGTCTATCATATCTGAAACAGGAAATGCATTTGGAACTTATGTTATAAATAAAAGTGCAAATATTTGCAAATCTAAAAGCATAACTTGAAATTGTTTAATCTTTGTCCTTGGTTATACATCTTCATTATGTTATACAATTAATTCAAATTACATCGTTCACTGGCAACAAAGTTGGCAAGGAAAACTCTGAAATTATCTGCACTACTTCAGTGTGATGTGATTTTCTGTTATGTAAAACAATTTTCCTATGAACTCATTTCTCCTTGCTAAACTCAGACTCATTACTTCTAAATAAATAATGACAGTGTTTTCACTGCAAGAGGGATGGCAGTGTTGTACAGGTCACTGAGGAGAAGAGAGAGAGCACATCTCATGTATTACTGTGTCCTGACCTCCACAAATGATTTGCCGGTTGTGATCTGCATTAAGACATTTCATACACCCATTCTGCTCTTGCTTTATTCATGGACTATTCTGAGGCTTCGTGTTCTATATGTTAAACCTTAGATCCTAAAATTCAAATTAACTCCTTAATTGGCTAAGGAAACTATTGTTAAGTGAAGATGTTTTTTGTTGGTTTGTTTTGGAGTTCTTTGTTTTCCGGTCTTTTCTTCCCTCCAGTTGCTATATGTTTCACTATCCAGACAATTAACTTCTACTCCTCTCTTCCTAAAAATAAAAACAAAATGCAAAACCCAAACCATCCAGTGTGAGGCAAATTTTCAAAATCTCCAAATAGCAGCTGCTGAAAAAAACAAATTACTTAACCAGGTTTTCATTTGGCTTTATGTTACCCACATTTGCACCTACTCGAATCTAGCATTAAGTCAAATCCATGCTTTCATCCCACTTACCTCCCTGTAAACAGACAAGTCACAAACACAGTTTTCTGCACTTTGCATCTACTTAAATAAACTCTACTGAAAATACATTTCTGTTTTCAACTGATGCTATCCGGTTGGATAACATCAAGATCTGATCTATTTAAATAAAATACACAGTTTTGAGGGTCTTTTCCCAATGTTTTTGTTCAGTATATATTTTGTTTAATTTTGCCTTTATCAGCATAAGCAGAATTAATTAAAAGTAGTTATTAGATAAAGCATGACTAATTTCATCTTACTTTCAAAAACTATTTGACCTAGCAATAAATACAAAAAATTAATCCTACTTCTTAAAATATGTCCATGCAAACTCTAAGAAAATACTTAACAAAATAACCATTAATACTTCATTTGCCACACTTAATTTTCCAGCACACACACGAACTTAGCTCCAGAGAGACTCCTCTGAATTAATTTACTTACTTTAGGTGGTGTACTGCAATGATAATAATGGAATCTCTTCAAAAAAGGACTACATGATTAGGCTCCATAAAATTGTGGACAACAATCCATGACTAAGCTGAAAATTCAAAGGGGGAAGCAAAATGAATTTTTTTTTTCATTATTTATCTATTTTAAACAGATAAGATATGCAGCACACGTACTGATCAATGTATTTAAACATTTTCTAATACTGTAGCTTAACTTTTTCCAACACAAAACACACAGAAGGCAGCTTAGCTTAATAAAAAAAAGATATTACAGATGAACAAACTGGAAAGTGACTGAGTATTTGGGTTACACACAGGTTTAGTATCAGATGTTGAGAGGACCCAGTTTGGCTCCAGCATAACTTGTCACTGGAATTCAACTGGATCAAGAACTGTTCTTGTCCTCTTGACTGCTGAATTAAACATTTTATGATGATTGTTTAAATAGTATGTGCTGAAAATGTTACTTTTTCCCCCTCTCAAAATACATATCAACACAATAAATATATTTTTCCAAGAATCTCAGTATCACACAAAGCATGCATTCAGCTTTGAATAATAAATTACTACACAAATGTAAAGCAATTTGTTTGCATCCACTAAAATAGAATGAATCATATTCATGACACAAAATTGTAGTAATAAATTACTGAGCTCTCCTAGTGGTGGGAAAAGCATTATCATTTTAGATTTTGCCATTCAGATCTATTATAGGCATCTTGTATTTATTTATTCAGCAATATAACACGGTATACTAAATAACACATTGGCTACATACACTCCGTAGAAGGCACGTGTCTGCCTGCACCAGCAGTATTTCCTTTTCCAAGAGTATGGGGTGTTTACTATTATCAAAGATATGAGTGCAGTGTAACTGTGCCACTGGTGCCCCCAAAATTCTGGCCAGTCACCATGACTGTGCAGAAAAACTGTCTAATAATGCACCCACGGAGTGACTGCTCCTGAGAAGTAGACTTGTGGCAGCTGGGTCTGCCCTGTGTGCAGCCAAGTGAGCACCACCACAGGTCTGACTGACCGGGGCTTTGTGCAGTCTGCTACTGACTTTAGACATCAGGTCTATAAATTCGTGTTCTCCAGGCCACCTGATGACAACAGCTCTTCAGCCCCGAGATGTGGGTGAGGAGCGCACTTAATGCCTTCAACACCTTCCAGGAAGGAATTCACCTTTCCTCCCTGAAGTTTTCACTGCTTCCACCAGAAAGGCAACAAAAACTCTTTAAAGCGTCCCATGTGCCTGAACAACTAATCTCAGCTTCTCTTCAACCTTCCCTACAAAACCAAAGAGCAGGGAGAGATCAGCATCAAGAATGAGGGAGTTTAAAGGGAACTCACTCACTCACTTCTGCTCTCCCTGTGGTTGAGAGAAAAAATAAAAATCCCCACCAAAAAATCAATCCTGACTTAAACCTAAATTCAAAGCATATGTGAGCCTGAAGAGGTAGTCCACATTTATCAAGCATATTGCTAACGTGGGCAGTAGCTGCCATGAGCTGGATATGGAAGGAAAGATGAGTTCAGAGCAGTTTATGGTTTGACTTAAGGCAAAATTGTCAGATAAAACTGAAAAAAAATATGTTCTACGGTAACACAAGGCTCTCATGTACACAAAAAACCAAAGTCAACACGATGTTCATATTTTAATGCAGATAAGTAAAAAAAAAAAAAAAAAAAAACAAAACAAATTGCTCAAAACCAGGACACTGCCTCATTCAGCATCTGTTAAAACCCATGTAGAAATCAGCTGCAAGGACTCTGTATGCTAACGAAGCCAGAAAGCTAAACTAGATCTGCCAAACTCAGCAATTAATTAATTATACCACAAATAATCAATGAACCCAGTTATGTATAAAAACAAATTAACAAGAATCACAGTTGAACCAAGAAAAAAAAACAACATGTAATTTACTCATCAGTATATTTTAATTTGCAGTAAGATAACATAGTGGGGTTTTCTTCAGTGGCCTCAGGTTAAAACATTTTTTCTTTCATCAGGGAAAAACTGCACAGAGATCCCTGGGAACCATTGGCAGCATTTGTTCTGAATTATGTAGTATTTAAAATATGAACATAAACTTTAGTGTGACTCCATTACAGAATAAAAATATTAAAGCTCATAAACAAATAAAATTTACTTTTGTAGGCTTTCCTCTATATTAGTTTTTTATTCTTAGAGAGACTAAGTCCCTGGGAAAATGGACCAGTTATTTTTGGTCCTACAGCAGCTCAAAGCAAACTACAGACAAAGTTAAATAGTAAAAACAAGTTAAGTTTCTATAAATGTGCAAAGTATGCTAGAAAAAATTATTATTAGACAACTTTCTTCTCATTATATGCAAAAATTCTTTTTAGTTCCAAAATAAATAGAAATGAGCACTGAGATGAACCTTCATCTTTCTCCCACCATGCTTTCCTGTGTGTTGTCATAGAGGGACCAAAAATTTAGAATAAAGAAACACAATGCAATTCATCTCTCCTAGGTCCTGTAGAAATGCTATGATCCTTGAGTAATCTCTTCACAAACATTTCTGTCTTCAGAAGGGCTCTACAAGTGTAACACACACAAGTGTTGCTACTGCATTTCAGCATTTTTTCACATTTAAAAAACCCCTCCAATATGGGCCTGAACAACTGGTGCTCAACACTTAACATCTCATAGAGGGCAGGCAGCCTGCTCTTGCAGTTCATGCCCAAAATGCCAGTCAGCATAAAGAGCAAAGGATCAGGTCAAGAACTTTAGTATGCTCTCATATTTTGCCTTGATTCTGTCAAAAACATCCTCTGGAAAGTAATTTAACGTAACACATCAATTATTTTGTGGCACACTGCACTGAGTTTAGAAGTACCTCGTGTACTACCTGCTTTGTAAAGTACTCGAATACTGCAGAACATCCTTGCATTTAACTTTTGTTCATATACAATTCTGCTGCATAACTCTGCCTGCAAAACACAGCAAGAAGATTCCCAGAAGGGACATTTATAACATGCTATAGAGATAGACAACACCATACAAATAATTATAGAAGTCAGCCCACACACCATCACAGAACAATAAGAAACATCACACAGATTTGCAGGTTACTGACAGAAACTCCAACTAACATTTCTGCCCAAGGTGAAGTGAACGCTCATCAACTACCATGCAACAGCAATTCTGTCAAGGACATTACACGGATATTGAAACAGCTCTACAGAGAATGTCATATTTGGAGTAGCTGTCATGGACCAAAACCCCCCAAAAAAACCCAAAAACAAAACAAAGGGGAAGATTCAACCATCATTTTTACACAAATAATTTTCTGGTATTTCAGGAATTAAAAACTTTATTTTCTGAGCTAACAGGACAGCCAGATGATTTGAAAACCATTCAGCAGTCTCTCCTAGTGTAATATCAGTAGCTTGTTTCTTTGTTGTTGTTGTTGCTAAGAAAAGAAACCTGCATTGGTTCTTTTTCCAAGGAAGAGCAAGATCCAGATGTAGGAGAAAAGATTTAATCTCCAGTTTATAATTCCACTTGAATTTATTTTATCATGTAGATATCCAAACCAAAACTTTTAAGAAATCCACCCTTTTCACTAAAATTTACAGTGCTCCCTAAACAGACATCACATCTGTACTTCTAGAGTATTTTATTTTATACAGTGATATACATATGATACTTTTCAAAGTATCGCTAATCTAGTAATCAAAAGCCCTACTTTTCTGCTGTTATTAAAGGACAGATGCCATCTAGATATTTGGGATATTTTCCTCAGAAAATAATTTTAATCATCTTCTCAAATATTGTATTCTATGGTTGTACAGCTCTTACACGAATGGAGTTGCAGAATTACCATTCGTATTTTAATCTGAATTGTTTTGATGATGTTTGCAATACTTAACTTATACAAAATAACAATAAATTCTCCTAATTCTACCTCTTTCATTCCTTCCTTGGTGATTTCTCTTTTAATTCTACTTTGCCATCCAACTGCCACTAAAAACCTCCACTGGGATATTCATCAATATTATTTACCAAATTGTATATAAATTTGGCAGTAAGCACTCATCTGCAAAGTAGAGATCTATTAGAAGGAACAACGAGGTGAATCAGAGAACCATAGAATAGTTTGGGTTGGAAGGATCATTAATTCCAATCCCCATCTTGGGAATGCACACTTTCCAGTACATCAGGTTGCTCAGATCCAGTCCTATGGTATGTTCTTATCTGATAATGGAATTTAGTGATGTTCTACAACACAGTCACACACACACAAAAAAAAAAAACAAAACAAAAATTTGAAAAAAAATAAGAGAGAAGCAAAAACCTACAACATTATGGAGGTAAACCAGATGCAACAACAGTTGACTCCTTTAAAGAGCCAAACCATGGCCTGAGCATTATGCGCAACCAAGAGACAGCCAGAAGACATAGACTGATGAGAAGAAAGAATCTTGGAAGCCCTTGTGAAACATCTGCACCAGTGCAGTTCCAGCACCACAGACCCAGAAGCTGCATTCCTCCATGAACCACAAAATTAAGGTCACCCTATGTCAATGGTACGCTTCAGGGACCCCAAAATTCTTCCTGCTTCAGGATGGAAAGAAGATTCTCACATGGAGCACACTGACTCTCAATACCTCTGGCTGGACAAAGGCAACTGCACACTGTCTGTTGACCAGCTATAAATGAAAATATACTGTTGAGACCACTACCACAAAGCAGACACCTCGATTTCATGTCCACCCTTCTTTAATTTTTTTTTCCTTTTTCTTTTTTTCCCCCCCTGATGACAAGACAACAGAAACACACAGAGCAGTAGTGAAATAGTAATTCTCAATGTTGCCTTTCAATGCTGGATGCACACTGCTAAACCTGAAGTTACCATGACAAAGGTAGGTGAGACTGCTAATCCTTGTCTCCTATTGTTATTGACTTCCAGTCAGATACATCATCCTGTTCCACCTGCAAAACTAAAGAGACATATGGGAAGAAAGTGTGTACAAGAACAGAATTAGCAACTGAAGTCACACTCAGGAAGCTGGCTCAAAAAAACCCTCCTTTCATTTGAAAAAGTAACTCAGCTACCATTCTATCAGCACATTCCTTGAAATACCTTCAGAGAGGATGTACACCCAAAACAACTAATAGGCTTTCAAGCACAATTGATGGGCAAATCTTCTGGGGATCCTCACATTTTATCTGCCTTTTCCACAACAGAAAATAAAAAAAATCAAGAAATCCTTGACTTGATCCAGCAGAATCAACACATCAGGATATCAAGATGCTGAAACATGTAAGATGTTGCAAGTCAACTCAAGCAGCCTACATTCAAAATTAACCCAAAACTTAAAAAAAACACATTCTAGGTATAAGACACCATCTATAACTACTTGGATCTTTGGTTACGCACACTTTTGTCACCTGAACCATGGCAACTGAGGTTCAAAACCTGGATCTAAGCATCTAGAAGTGTATATTTCCTTCACACAGATAGAAGTTCATTTCTCTAATCCCTAGTTTCTTTGGCATAGGAAATCAGAAGATGAAGAACCTCCTTTTCAAAAGGAGAGAAACAACTGAAATTAGTGATATTCATTGAAATGACACCAATACAGGGACAGGGCATGAGAATCAGGCAGCAAGAGATCAGAAATCGCTCAGAGACAAAGGCTAAAGAAAAAGCTACACAGGCAACTATTTAAAAATGGCTTTCATCTAGCCAGAAGACACTGGAGACATGCACGAAGTCAAATTTACGTGGAAAGCCAGATTATGAATGTACTAGCTGCTATCATTATGGTTTCTTGAGCAGATTTTCAAATGGCACCAGCAATGTAAGAAACACAGAGATACTGAAAAGTAGAAATACACTGTGTGATTTCAAATCACTGCAAAGTGTTTCTACAGACAATCTGCCAACTAGTCAAGTTAAGAAGGCCAAAGTCAGCATCAGCATCTGTCTTCCAATTAGAGAGCCACAAATGACATATTGCTCAGTGACAAATGATGACTGCTGTCTTATATTAAAATGGTTGCTTCAGCAGATGTTTTCAAATTATCCCAAGATATGTCACAGGGAAAGGCAAAAGAGCTGGAAATATGCCCAGACAGACCTGGTGCACCAGCAGCCTAAGGGAGCCATTTAAAAAGCCACTTGGTATCCTCTCATGAGATGGTAGCCACAAAAACTGAGTACAGAAAGGGGAATGGAGATAGAAAACATATTACATTCCTCAGTGAAAGTTTTAAGTATCTGACTACAGGATCATCTAGAATAAAATGTGTTCACTTCATCTCAGCTTTGAAAGAGACACAGTCTAAATAGACAGTTCTTCAAAGAAGAGAAAGGTAAAAAAACCTCCAGTGATTCCCCCAGAAAGACTTGTTCCATATTGCTGCTCTGTAACAAAAGAGTTAGGGCAAAAGAAAGGCTTTTTATGCTGAACATCTCTAAACAGTAACACCAGCATCACAACTCACATGCTGACTGAAATAAATTAAATTCAGCCCTGCTCCCACATGTGAAGAAGTAGACTGCTTTTTCTGCTACGCGACATCGAAAACTCCAAAAACAGCACAGACAAATAATCGAGAAACAGGAGATGAACACACTTCCATCTGAAGAGGACTAACGAGTAAGGTTCTGTCAGCTATTACACAGAGTTAGAGACAAGACAGGTCTTCAAAACAAAAATCTGATGGGATAAACAAGCTATTTCCCAAAATCACACAGTAAAATCATATAGATACAGAAGCACTTAAATACAATGCAAGCAGAAGGGAGTATCAGGGCAGGGGAGAAACACAGAAGCTGTGCTCATCCAGCGTAGCTTTGTTCTCACTCTGGATGCATGAGGAAACAGTAAAAGCACACCCCAGGAGGCAAAATAACCACAGAGAGGAAGGTGCCAATGAATGCTGCTACAAGTTAAGGAATGGGTGGGCGTCTGGTCTTGACCTATGGTGAGGGAGAAAATCCTCTCTCTCTCTCAATCTCTCTCTCGTTACCATGGAGATCCACTTTTCAGGTTCCTTTGGATGAGCTTTATGCACAAGTGTAAAATTTGGCATAAGAGGAGAACAAGTATTAATTACGTACCTCAGACAAAAATAGCTTTCCTAAATCTTGAGAGATAATACAACAGAGGCAGTAAAAATTAAGTTTGGTTACAGAGATTAAGAGCTGAATAAACTACCTCACTTTAAAGTGCCTTGAAATCTCATCTACTTAAAACGGCAATGCCAGTCTCAGGGCACTGCATCTGCCTCTTACAATTTGGGTGAAAATTTTAGTTACTGTATGGTATGAGATCAGGGTGCAAATGACAAGGAAAAAATTCCATGTATTCTTCTTCCTCCCATACTATTCTTCCTTAGTGTGGTATTACCTTCATTTATAACACTATCTCATGAATTATTTATGCAGTTTCTTTTGTATTTCCAGGTGAAAACATCACTAGCCAGAGCTGCAATGAGATGCATCACCTTTACAGAAAGAAAAATAGAAGGCTTAACACAAACAAATTACACTGATACGCTTCCAAGAATTAATCCCACAATAGACAGACAGAATGAGCCTTGAATTAAACTATATAGAGTTGTGGTGAAGTAAAAGAAAACTTCAAATCAGAAGGATATACATTATATATATATATATATAACTTGAAACACTACTGAACCCTTTATTGCTCCCATATGTTTTAATTATTTCCTACTAATTTAAATAGTTACCTTATTTAAACAGGTAATTTAGTTACCTAATTATATAGTTATCTGAAATATGTAGTATCAGTCATAACAAGTAAGCTGTAACAGAAGTAAACAAGAACTGTGTTGTTGCCATTAACTATTCCTAGTTTCCATGTAAGCATTACTATCAGCAGTGATTTGATCTTCAAATATATATCCTATTTATCTTTCAATAGGCACCCTTTAGACTTCTGGATCTCTTGGATCAATGACCAATATTCAGACTCGCAATGTCTTTTAAGGGAGGGGAAATACCTTAAGCATCCACACTGGACCCACACAGGAGTAGAAATTAGTGTTGCCTTTTTAAAGGTGCATTAACACTGAAATACAATCCAATACAACAAGCTGAGCATTCACCATGCCTGCAAGCGTAGCTACCTTTCACTTGTAAGTAAGCTGTAAGTTGAATAACTATTTTCTTTTTGTATTCTTTTTTTCCTTTTCAATAACCAACTTTGTATGCTGTCCAGTACAGTTCTCGTGGATTTTGCTTCTCTTAGTATTATCTTTTTTTTCCGGCTTTCTGTCTGTAACAGCATACTTAGGTACCACTGATAGGTACAGAAAGCAACGTGAATGAGATGTGATTAACCAAAAATCAAACGTGTGGAAACCAAAGAGCTTAAATATCACTACTTTTTTTTTCCTCCGAGATCAAATATAACTATCAGCTTCCTTCAGAAACAAGTACGGTTCCTTGCCGGCATCCTGAGCCGGGTTTAGTAACAGCAACGAGAAAGCAGGGGAAGAAAAAAAAAAAAAAAAAAAAAAAAAGCCCCCCTTAATTACATAACGGACCTCGCTAAATGCCTCGATTCCCGGCGGAGGAGGAACGGTGGGGCGACGGCAGCCAGGGCCACTCCGCTCCGGCACCCACAGGACGGGGAGCGGCGGTGCCGGTCCCGCTGCCCAGAAAGCGATGGGCACCGGTACGGCCGAGGGAGGCCTGCCCTTCCCGGGAGGCGCTTTAACCTCCGCCCGGCGGCTGCCCAGGCGATCCCCGGAGGTCTTCGCCGCTAAACGCCCACCCCTGAGCTCCGCTAGAGCCGGGGCCGGCCCGCGGAGGGAGTCCGCCTGCCCGGGGCGTACTGCCCGGGCCGACCGCCCCCTCCCCGCAGCGGGGGAGCTCCGCTGCCCGAGCGGCCCGGGAGGGCAGGCTCCGCAGCACCGCCTCCCTCCTGGTCCCCTGCCGGCTTGAAGCGCGCTCCCAGGCACCCGCGCCTCTGGGGATGCAAGTCCGGATAAGGGTCCGTGCGAGTCTGGCGGGACGCGCTCCCCTCGGAGGGGCTGCGCCGGACCTTTCGGTTCCACGGGATCCCCGCACCACGCGGGCTTCGCCGAGGGGGGAGGCGAATATCCACCCCGCTGTCCTTGTCCTGCCGGGGAGGGACGCGGGACAAAGTCGGCGCGAGCAACTGCCCACAACTATTCACGGAGCCCGCGCGGGGCTGCGGGGGCCGGAGGGGCAGGAGCCCGAGGTGCCGATGCCCCCGCGCCGCTCGCCCGCAGGCTCCCCGGGGAAGGCGGCGCTCCCCCGGGCAAAAGAGGATGGCAGTCCAGCGCGGCTAGCAGAAGCCCCGCGGCTGGGGGGATAGAGCCCCGCAACGCAAGGCCAACTAGGAATTACTCATTTGAATGATGCAGCAAACGAGGAGGGGGGACACGAAGCGAGGACGACGACGAGTCCTCCCGTTGCCACTCTCCAGCCCCGATGAATAAATAATGCCCAGGTTCCCTGCCAGGGGCAGCGCTCTCGTCTTCCGCGCAGACAGCAATTAATAGCCAGCCTCCTCCCGCGAAACCCCGGCTAAGCGCTCCACACGCTCACCCCGCGGTGCCAAGTGCGAGTAGCACAATAGCGGGGAACCTCTGTACCTCGCAGCCCGGGGAAAGACACAGGAGGGGGGGGTGGGGAAGCCAAACCTCTCGCGGCAAAACCCGATCCCCCGAGCCGCGGAGAGTCGGGGAGCGGCGGCCGCGGCAGGCGCCGGCGNCGGCGGGAGGGCAGGCGCGGCAGGCAGGTTGCCCGGCGAGCCGAGGGCGTACCGCGCAGCACGCCGCTAGCACCATCACCGCTCCGTATCGTCAGCAAACAGCACGCCCGCATTTACCTTTTCCTGCCCGCCGTCCGTCAGTCAGGCGTTTGAGGGAGAGAAGGAGAAAGAGAAGGAAGGGAGAAGAAAGAGACAGGGAGGTACAGAGAGCGAGAGGCGGCTGCTAATCCCCGTGTAGAAAGACTTCCAGCAGCAGCAGCAGAAGCAGCAGCAGCATGCGTGTGTGCGTGCCCGGAGTGAAGCACAGCCCTCCTGGCGATGCACCGGCGCTGGCACCCAAGAGCTGTCATGTGCGTGTCTCGCTGTGTGTACCCATGGC
>VXBU01018897.1:350426-365639 GCA_013400315.1 Bombycilla garrulus | reverse complement strand
AAAAAAAAAAAGGCAAAAAAAGAAAAAGATAGACGGGGGGAGACTCGTCAGTCACACGCCCGGCTGTGTACTGCTGGGGGGGACGAGGAGGAGGAGCCCAGCACTCCCCAGCCCAACCACCGAGGAGCAGCTCTTTTACTACGGCAGCAGCCGGGCTGCCCCTCCGCGCCAGCCCAGCCGCCCTTCCCGCCCGCTTCCAAGGACATGCCTGCGGGAAAGACCTTCAGGGTCTCCGTCCCAGGGGACTCCATTGCACCCCGGACTACCCAAGCCCTGCGGGAAGCAGCTGAAAAAAAACCCCACGTTTCTGACCTAAAAATGCCTCCCGGAGGCATCCCCTGGGCAGCGGGGACGCTCCGCGTGGGACTGGGATGTGGCGCCCTCCCAGGGGTCCCAGACGAGCCGGGGAGGGCGGGGGGAGTGGGAGCGGGGGCCGCGGCGTTTCCCCGAGGGTGCTGCTGTAGGCGGATGCGGACAGACGGACAGAGCTCGCGGGCTGCCCGCTGTCCTTGCGTGGGGCGCTTGGCGGTACCAGTGTGGGTCAGGGGGCGCGGGGGCTGCAGGTGCGGAGTGTGGGCTGGGCGTCTGTGAGAGCTGCAGGTGCAACTATTAATGTTTGTGGTAGCGAGTGGAGAAAGTGAAACGGCTGTGAAAGGCTGTGCTCATTTGGGCCACCCTGATCCTCGCGGGTCCAGTCAGGGACACTTAAATTTCAGCTGCGGTGTATGACTTACTGAAAGGTGTTTGAACAGTGGTTCCAATCACTTATTTGCTAAATAGTAAATACTATATCCGTTTTGGCTGTATAGCGGCATATATGCATATAGATGAGATTTTGACATGCAATTTACAAAACAGCTAGAACAGAATATGCTCATATTATTCTTATTGTCCTAAATTTACTAGTGAGTCATACCAGCGAGTTTCAAGATGTGATTTCTTTAGGCCTAAGCCAGGAAAAGTTAGTGAGAAATGTACTTGATATTATTTTTCTACCAAAAAAAGTAATACATATGGAATAAAAGATAATATTAGTCCTATAAAAAGGTTTGCTGTATGACAAGCATGAAAAAAAAATGATGAGGGTATCAGGTATGCTGTTTATACTATTTGATGTTTGTTTGTAATCAACAAGTTAGACCTAATGCCTCAGGGGTAAAAAAAAGGAGGAAAGGATGAAGTGTTATTGATATTTTTAATTACATATGTAGGTCCTATCTACATGCTGCAAAAGATAGGAAATTCTGATATGTTGATAATTAAGTTAATTAGCAAGCAATCAACCAATTGAGTGAGGAAAAATTGGCCAGTCTATTTAAAAATAATTATTGGGATTTTTTTCAGTTGTAAGTGTAATCGGTGGTGTAAAGAGGAAATCACTGAAATGACTGTCCATCTTGTTAGTATCTAGCTGTTGACAATAAAAAATTTTCAGACTTCCCAGAAGTCCTGCAATAAAATAAGAAAGACTAAATTTCTTGTTACTAAATTGTACAAATCAAGTCAGCATGACATTGTTAAACCAAATTGCACCCTAGAGCCATATAATTAGTTTGTTTTAATGAAATAAAGGTACACATACTCTCTTGCTTTCCAAACTGAAACACAGGTGCTGAATCTGAGCTAACTCAGGTAAATAAGCTGAAGAGTAGTGGGTTCTTGGTTTTACTTCAATGTTTGTACACAAAGCACTATCCTATGCTCTTATCTCTTATCAAGAATTTTTTGACTTGTCATCATAAACTGTATTTTCAAGTCAGTTTCAAACCTGGCATGATCTGTTGTTTAAAATACAATGTGAGTGAGGACCTAATTAGTAGAGTTTATGTAATATTTGCTGTGTAATCATGTGAAGATTTAGCCTGCCTTCCATAGGCCTGTGAAGTTAAAAAGCAGAGTTAGTCATGTTACATCTGATAGTTTATGAAAAATTTATACCAGACTGGTTGATTCTATTAGTTAGTAGAACTAGGTAGTCTGGAAAACAGATAACACATTTTTAGCCTTCATCCAAACTTCCTGAAAAATTAAGTAGACACAATTTCCTTTGAAGACTGAAGAGTAAGAAGGAAAGAGGATATATTTGTGCATAAAATTATCTGATCTCAAAATAAACGCCAGCATGAAGATTTTTGTTCCTTTTTTTGCTTGCACTCCCTATTGTGAATGTAAACCATTTAGTGAATTTTTTGGATCCCCCTTGTTTGCCTCGCGTCAATCTAGCTGGGCCAAGAGAGTAGGAGAGGGAAGTCTTGTTATAAATTCTCTCCTGTTCTAGAGGAGTCTCCATCCTGGTGAAATAAGAAGTTCAAGCTGTTTTACACAATGGTGTAAAACAGTGACCTACTAACTGTTTTGATTTTAGGCATAACACTTGTCTGTACTGGTAGCGCTAGTACTCACGGGTGTCTCAGAAGATGTGCAGTTTTGGGGGCGAGATTTCTGAGAGGGGAACAAAGATTCTACTAGTGGTTCTGTGAGATATGGCACACAAACAAAACTGAGAAGAGGTTGTGAAGCAGAGGGTTTCAGGAAGGACAGTAAATGAATGGAGGTGAACAAGAAAGTAAAGCTGGGGGGGGGGAGGGGGGAGTTCCAAAATAGCTTAAATTAGAAAAGTAGAAATCAGAAAGGAAACTTTTTAAATGGCCTGGGAAAGTGAGATAGTTACACTGTCTGCAGTTTGTCAAATGACCCCAAATGCAAAAGCCCTTTTACTATACTCACACTTTGGTCTCTTTCTTCTTTGGAGGAAGTTCTGTTTGCTTTGAATGATGGTGACAGAAGTCATCATGACTGTCATTATTGCATAATTAAATTATACACACGCTTAAATGAACTCTCTCCATAAGCTGGTATTTACCACGCTACAAATTTTTCAGTCTGAAAACACAGCAAGTTTTTGTGTATCGCTGCCCTCTACTGGAGAGAAGGTCAGAACCGCTCCTTCAGGTCTTTGTGTGAAGCCGTAAGAGCCACGACAGCTGTTGCTGGTCTTCGTTTCTTGGTGAGTCCCCTTTCTGCGACCGAGGTGTAAAGGTGTGAAGATCTGGATTGCCAGTATCCATAAAAAGACTTCCTTTTCTGCAAGAGTTCAAAGAATTGATCTTGCGATTTTATGTCTGCAGTTTGTTGAGACGGACAAAATTATGTCTAAGCAAAGGTTGCGATGTTTAGGATGTGTATTCTCCATTAACTTCTGTGAAAGGGGCATCTAAATTCATCTGAGATGCTGAAAATTTTGATCAGTGTTGATATGATAAGTATTTGCCTATAGCTTTGTAGATAACCTCATATTTTTTCATGTCTAAATACTTTGGTTCACTCTTCATTGCATTACAATGGGATTGCCCTCCGTCCCTTCTCCTATCTGACCTTTCATGCCTCTATATTTACCTTTTGTCATCTGTATCAATACTGCCAGAGTACCACATTTTTGTTTTCATTTTCTTCCCAGGCCAGGAATTAGCAGAACAACTGAAACGTGGAGAGCACAGCAGTGATATTCTCTCAGTTCCTCAGTGTTTCATTTCCTCCACCTACTCTCACAACAACCCATACACATCCAGAGCAGTTTTTGTTGGAATGCATGGAGTTTTCCAGCTGTCTGAGCGCATGCATCACCAAGGCACTCTGAGAACTGTGAAGGATAAGGCCTGGTCAGAGCATACAGGAAAGAAAGTTTCACTATCAAACTCAAAATATGTCTTCTATGCAGAAGATGCTACCAGTTTCTGTGTTCGTTTATAGCTTTGCCTCATGTGGGTCAAGTTTACAGAGATGAAGATCAGATTTATGCTCTTCTCATTCCCTTGTGGCATCAGTTATTGCTTCAAGACAAGAAGGCATTCTGACCGTGGCTGTGAGGGTAAAATCACAATAATTTAGGTTGGAGAAAACCTCTGAGATCATTGAGTTCAACCTCTGATTGATCACCACCTTGTCAAGTAGACTGTGACATTAGGACCCATGTCCAGTTGCTTCTTGAGCAGCTCCAGGGATGGTGACTCCACCACTTCCTTGAGCAGTTTATTCTGATGTTGAACTACCCTTTCCATGAAGAAATTCCTCCTGATGTCGTGCCTGAATTTTCTCTGGCACAGCTTGTGGCCATGTCCTCTCATCCTGTTACTTGTTGCCTGGTGGAAGAGGCCGACCCCCAGCTGGCTACAGCTCCTTTCAGGTGGTTTTAGAGAGAGAAGGCTCCTCTGAGCCTCCTTTTGTCCAGGCTAAACACCCTCAGCCCCTTCGTCCACTTCTTAGAAGGCTTGTGCTCTAGACCTTTCACCAGCTTCATTGCTCTTCTCTGGACTCCCTCCAGGACTCCAATGTTTTGAAATTGTGTACAATATGGGCAAAATAAGAGTTTTTGTGGCTCCTATGCCTAACCTGATTAATGGCAGAGCCATCCAGCCTAAAAAAATCTGCTTCCTCTTACTTCCCTGAGTACCCCAAAGCAGACATATGCCTAGAAAATTAATTGTAAATATTTTTACACTCTTAATGTTTAAAATGTCTTTTGCTGAAAATATTTACTATCCACGACAGCCAATGTAGGTCTGTTAGTCGTATTTTACTGGGCAGCACTGAAGATACTATTGTTCTGGGTAGATGAATTTTGTGGGCTGCCTCACTTTATGTTACCTAATTACTTGCTATGAAAACCACTGCAGTAAATTTCTTCCCCAATCCTAATAGCTAACATGAAGAAATTAATAGGGCATGGAGTAGAGTGGTTGTTCCCAAAGAGTGACTCCTAAATGACAGGTGTCCTCGAAGGGAAGGGTAATCAGGCATCAGCTCACCTTGTACATCCACGCTGACTATTAACTGGTCAGTTAAAGATGGATGATAAGACAGTGTACATATTATTTTATGATTTAGAAGCAGAACAAGTACTTTGTTGAAGGTACTATTCTTGTGAACTTTAGGCCATCAAACACACCATTCCACAAAACCTGTGACTTTCAACGTCAACCAGGAAATAAGTTGTCTTGAGAGGCTTCTCAGTGGGGTCTCTTTTTTGAAAGATGTGAGATAGAAAATTTGAGTAAGCTATCCTTCCCCTGCACAAAGAAGATCTTTGTTTGGTATTTGAAACAGGCAAGCTGCTGTGATTTTCAGATACCAGAATGTATTTCAGTGGTATCAACAGCAATACTAAGAATAAGCATAAAGAGAGAGGAGGGAAAATTCAAATTCAAACCAATAAACCCATTAAATTCCCTCACTAGAATGAAAAGACTTTTTCAGATATTGAAAGCCCTGGGAGAATGGCAAAGTTCTGATTAATTTCTAAACATCTAAAGCAAGGATATACATTCAATTCCTTAATTAAGGAGGGCTTTAATAACTTATGACATTATGTTTTTAAAGTATGAGCATATAGTGCTAAAATTAAGCGCAATACAATGGGAGTATTTTTGTTTCTTTAACAAAAAAGTGGGGAAACAGATAAAGCTTTGTAAGAATTTGAGAAGACTAGTAATCATGCAGAAAATTGTCTCTAACTTAATATTTTTAATGATATATTTTTGGATGAAAATATTTTATATCTGCATTAATTTTAGGCAGCACAAATAGCACAAAGCAATCAGAGCTATCTGAATACTACTATGACTAGTTTGTAAGAAACCATCATTCTGTGCTGTGTGAGATGGGATTACTCCTTTCTTGAAAGAAGTAAAAGTGAAAGATGCTCCTTTTCTGCTCAATCCAACTTCACCTCAAAGAGCTCGCAACATTTCATTGAGAGCCAAATTGAGACCATGGCTTCATTTTCCTGGTGATGCTATCAGTTCAAACATTGTTGAAAATGAAAGACTGTTGTAAGCAATTCATAAATAAAAAATAATTTCATCCTATATAGCATGAGGTGTGATGGGAAAAAGAAAACATTACTTTCATGTTGCAGGTAGAAAATTGAGTATTGATGCAAACAGAAACTAAGAGCTGGACTCCTTTATATTCTGGTTTTAGATTTTAAAAGTAGCATCTACCTTGGTCTGTTTCAGCCTCTGAAAGATTTTTAAAACAAAGGCCTTTGCACAAAGCATCGGTGTCCTGGAGAGGAGTCCTAAAAACATTCAGCAGGGCTTTCTGATGTGACAACTCCCTCCCTCTCCTTAAATGGCTGGATGTAAAAGAGTGATAGCTAGATTTGTCCAGATTTAATGTTGTGCAATAATCTTGCCATTTGTACAGGAACGGGAGTGGGGAGATAGCAGTTGTCTGCCTTCTTATTAAGCCTGTTCCAGGATGAGAGAAATTGAGCATAAAATGTGCAATAAAGCAGATGGAAAGACGTCCAAAGCTTTTGAGCTGGAATGTGACATTCTTTTCTGCAGTTTGGGCTTGTTTTTTATTTATTTTATATTATAGGAAAAGGAGTCAACAATTTGGTTTTTTAGCCATTTTTTTGTGATGTTTTCCTGTGAATCCCAACAAATCAAATAGAAAGCACTGCACAGTTGCCAAGAAGTCCCAATATTCAAGATTAAATCCACATTTTTACAGCATGCTCAATTATTTTCCACTTTGTGTCTGGAAAATACGCTTGATATCTCACAGGGTGTTTTTGAGGAGAGCTTTTAACAGGAACTCCTGACAGAGTTAAACTCCAGAAAGACTGATAATTAAGACTTACATCAATAAATCTGTCAGTCAGATATGGGAAAGGAACTATTTTAAGGCACAATAAAGAGCTAAAAATGTTAGTGAAGGTAGCATACAGAGATATTTCAGACTTGTTTTACCTCCCATGGAAGTCAACAGGCCTTTTATGGTGAAGGTAGCAGCAGAGTAAGATAATAAAATATCTCATCAGAATATGGGAAAAGTTATTTCTGTTTTCCATCTGTGATCAATAAAGTACCCAAAACTGGAATGTGTATAACAGTTAAGTCTAATTATAATTAAGCATCGTCTCTCATGGAAGATCTCTAGTTAAAGACAAATGAAAGACAACACAAGAGGAAGCTACTTAATGATACTTTTTAATATGTATGAGAAAATATTCCAACATATTTTTTTCTCAGGTAGAACAAGGTTTTCATGTAGTGATACACATGTACAGCTGTTCACAAAATAGGGTCCTTGTATGAATGACCATGCTAAAAGTTTGGGAGCAATTTAAGAAGAGAGGTCATATCCTGTCTCTTGAAATCCCCAGACATTTGCATATATTGACTGAATATTCAGTCAATGAACAGAATTTCACTTCTCCAGAGAAGTCCTTTCTTGTTAAAGCATGTATGTATATATATATATATTTATGCACACAGATATGTATTTCCTGTTGTTACAGCAGTTATGGAAAATCGTGCACACTGCTTTCAAATGTTCGCTATTAATGGATGGAGAAAAAAATGTGTATTCAGAACAAGTAATGCTATTATGCTATTCTGCATTCTCTGTGGTATTTTCTGCCAGGTATTTGTGATAGTGGTGTTTATTCCCTAAAAGGCAAAGAGGACAGTTTACTCAACATGATTGAATGAACTCTCCTCAGAGAGTTTTCTCCTCGTCAGAAAGCTGGCAGCTGTTGAACAGCCCTGCCCTGTTCCCCATAAATTGTATTCTGGCAACCCCCTTTCCCATTCCTAGCAGCCATCCAGTGTCAGTTCATTCAGTGTACTCCTGCTATTGCTTACATCCAAGCAGCTGAAGCACAAAAAACCCAGACACATATGTGCAGGAAGAGAGAAGTTTTTTTAATTACTGTAAGAAGAAATATTCCCGTAAGAGGAAATGCACTTCTTCCACTCCAGTGTTCTAGCTACCAGCTATTCAGAAATTTTTGTTTTCTAATAATCAGCAAACTAATCTGTCTTCAGCTGAACTAGCATGCCGTGGAAATCTGCAAGTGCCTGTAAAGTGCTGCGCAGCTCAGCATATTTTATAAACTTGTTCAGAGGCCACAATAAAGCATATCCGACACCATTCTTGTATAAATCATTCCTGCACGGCAGAACTGCAACACCAAAAGCTTTGATCTGACCTGGTAACATTTCATTCCTAGAAGCTTATAAATAAAAATAAAATGCCCAATTTGCTCTTTTTTTTTTCTTTTTTTCTTTTTTTTTTTTTTCAGTACTCATTACATTTTAGTTTAACATTAAAATGCCATTCAGTAGATAGAGGACAGCAAGCCACCTTGAATAAATCACCATGCATGCACAATGCAGCATCTCTGAACGCAGGAGCTCCTGGCAAAAAATAAACTAGCAAATTGCACAGTGTCCAGAACCACAGTGTGGTGGAAAAGAATTTGGCCAATCACAAGCAGATTCCTTGATTTATAAAAAGTGTCGCAGCACAGCTTAGTCAGCATTTTGGTGGTGAGT
The DNA here is from genome assembly GCA_013400315.1 of Bombycilla garrulus. Classification (NCBI taxonomy): domain Eukaryota; kingdom Metazoa; phylum Chordata; class Aves; order Passeriformes; family Bombycillidae; genus Bombycilla; species Bombycilla garrulus. The sequence continues at coordinate 357,294 of VXBU01018897.1, read as the reverse complement.
TACAGCTGGGGGAAGTCCCTTGGCTATAGAACTTTGCTGTGCTGCTTCAGTGACACAGAGCGCCTGTGAAGCTCTTGTGAAAGTATAAATGACTACTGCAGAGGGAATGTGAAGGCAAGAAAAAGTGTCATTGTGAACTCGATCATAAAGGAATCACATCATGTAATATCTAATAAAAACTAAATGTGCTGCTGTGATCAAGAAGATGCAAAAGCCAGCAGGATGACCAGATATCAGCAAAGGGAATGGAATATTTGAAACACAGGTAAAATACCAAAGGACATTACTACTACCAGTAGCATTATAGGGTACGGCACCGATTTCTTCTCAATGTTGCTGCCAGTTCTTTATTCAAAAAGGGTTGGGTTTTTTTGTTTTTAACTGCCATATTGAAAACTGAAGCTGGGTTTGAAACCCAGGTGTGGTTCTTTCTGCATCACTGAGGGAAAGAAAGTGTCAGGAGTATGCCACTGATGTAATACCTAACATTCCTGCTCTTTAAGCCGCTTATAAACCATTTCTGTCATTGATACACTGTTTCTGCAAGAATAAAAAGTGATAATATATGCTTTTGTCTTTTGAAAGAATAATAGCTATACTTTTAAAGAAGTAATTCTTATGTGAAAAATGACATTATTTTAATTTCATCATATTTCCTTTCCTACCATAAATGCAATGAAAAACAGACCTGGGAAAGAGAGGAAGGAAATAAAAGTAGATATATCCAGTCCGACCTGTTACTTCATCTATACTGGGTTTCTATTAGCCTCTGGAGCAGATGCCTGAGGGAGAGTCCCATTTCTTCAATTTTAAATGGTCTTTTGAAGGAAGCACTTGAGATTATACTCTTGTTCTCTCAAAGTGGCTAAGTAGACCTATTCAAACATGAAGATTTTTTTGGTATTGACTTTCATGTATATTTAAATGGTTACATTTGTGGCTCTAAAATATGATAGAGTAAATTCTAGAGACTGATAAATATAATTATAAAAACGTCTGTGACAGATGAGCATGGTGCTATTCTGTCCTGATAATTTAATACTTCATTTTTTCCTTGTGGGCTGGTTATAATCCAGTATTCTTTAATGGAAAGTGGCAGACTATAGGAGCAAAGAACTGGTGGACTTTAAACTGCTTGTGAGCTGTTCTAAATCACCTGCATGACTTTGAACCCAACACTACCAATCATATTCTCACTTGCCCTGACTAAAGTAAGTAGTGTCTATTTGAAGCAGACAGAGTTTCATTCAGGGAAGAAATTAATACAGTTTAAGGTCAAAAGAACGGGTAAGGTGGCCTTCTACACATATATATATATACACATATATATATTTAAATCTCCTGTACAAGGAAATTTACTTTTTAAAAAGATCATTCTAGCCTGAAATGTTCTCAGAAAAAAAAAGGATGGGTCTTCTTCTTTTCCATGAAAACAAACTCATCTAACAGCATCAAATAAACCAGCTCTGAATAGTTACATCCCAGTATCAGACTGGGCTCATAGAGGAGTTAGCCAAAGGCCAATTACAAGCTGATCTAGCTAAAGCCAGTGTATTCTGGACCTAGGACAATCTGGATTTAGGCCAAGAACTAGGATGGAAAGAGCTTTACTGGATGATGAATTATCTCCTGCTGTCAGCAGACAGTAGAAAGACATAGATTCTCCTCCTCCTGGAATTACAGGCCATAAGATAAGATAAAAAGTGCCACTTAAAGGTGGCATGAATCCTGAGAAATACGTTCTCAATTGCTTGTGATGCTGTGCCTGCTTATTTTTTAATGTTTCTGTGACCATATTATGGACTATATATTGCAAATTTCATCCCTTTGCATCCCATGTAACCAAAACAACTCTCTGCATGTGAAGGGTATACCCCAATTTAATAGCTGGCTTTAACGAAAACAGATTGTTTCATATTCCTACTGTTGGAATGCCTAACAACTATGCTCAGGATGATCAGTTCTCCAGTGCCAAGTGCTTTGCAACTGTAGAACAAAACAGTGTCTTTCAGAGAGCTAATAAAGTGAGAGCAAGACTGTGGATGGAAGATAAGGAAAATAGGGGGGGTAAGTGGTGACAGCCGACATGACGCCACTGAGGGCAAATTGTGCCCTACAAATGTGGTGACCTTCTGTGAAGGGTTACAGGCTTGGTTGATAAGTGAAGAGCAAGAGGTGCCATCTACCTGGACTTCTGCAAAGCATTTGACACTGCCCCACAAGACATCCTTGTCTCTGAACTGGACAGTCGTGTATTTGACAGATGGATCACTTGCTGGATGAGGAACTGGCTGGAGGGTTGCACTCAAAGAGTTGTGGCCAAGAGCTCCATGTCCAAGAGGAGACCAGTGACAATTTACATTCCTCAGGGGTTGGTACTGGGACCAGCACTGTTAAACATCTCTGTCAATGATTCTATGATTCTAGAAGAATCCCACTAGAGAAAAGTAAGGAATACAAGGAAAGAACATGGTTGAAGGTAACAAAAGCTTAGCTCTGCAACTAGCTGTACCAAAAAGGGAGGACTGCAGGCTTAAGGCCAACTTACTCATTCAGCTAATAGAAGGGTCTTTTCATTTCAGACACATTAATATTATCATTGAGAATTTGTTAACTGGGTTCAGGGCTTCCATTCCAGCTTCTAAATATAGGGGAAAACATCCAGATATCACTTACAAAATGCATTTATGAAATGAATTTTGTGGAAAGGTATCAAAAATTTTTGCATCTCAGAATTTTCTCTGTGTTGACGAAGTGTTTAATCTGGGTAAGGGACCGGGTAAAAGTTCAACCAGCTGATTGCTCTGAAAATTTTTCATAAGCCATGTGTCTCAATAGGTTGCAGCAAGAGTCACAGACAACTCTGCTTTATAAAACATCTAAGCTCAAGAACAAGGCCAATTAGTTTTAGAAGTTAAGGACATGCTAACAGTGCAATAAATATTAATCAGAATGAATGCTTGCATATGTTCTTACAGCCGTGACATTAATCAAGTGTAAAGAGAACAGCAAGTGATATATATGGCCAAATTTATGCTTCTCTGGAAAGGTTTTCCCACGGGAGAGAGGTTTTCCTACATATTTGAGAGGGAGCTCTACATCTTCAAATGTTTCAGTCATATGTAATGAATGTGATGTTGAGAGTAAAAGCTGTGCACAGTGGTATGGCCAAGAGCAAGACTGTATGGCAGGAGGTAGTAGGACAGGGAGAAAAGCTGTGTAGGATTTGAACAGTGACCTTATTGCTCTAAGCTGAAGAGCTTTCTGCATACTCTCTGTAGAATGGGTACCACACATTTTTCTGTGTGATAAGGAACTTTTTCTTTATACACTGATAAAGGAGCATTCTCTTTGTACACTGAAGCACAAAGTCTCAGTCCTGGTTGGTACAGGCAGAATAAAACTCATCAAGTCCCATGACTTGTCTTGAGAGTTGGAAGCTGGGTGTGCCCAGTGCTCAGCACGTATTCAGTGCAGTGACAGCTAGCAAGGTTACTCGTAAGGGTAAGGTGGAACATGCACATAAACATCTCTACGATTGGGGTTTTGGCCTCTGTCCTGGAGCATAGACTCTCAATTTAGTACTTGCAGTTCTAAGTATTGCCCTTTGAGAAGCTCTTTGTACCACTGTTCAAAATGCAGTTTGTCAACTTGCCATTCCCTAGCTGCCTTCACTGCTGCTTTGTTAGCTCTGTTTTCTCTTAGACAATACATACCCCTGTATCCAGAGGCAGTGTCAGAGGAAGGGATTGAAAGCCTGATAAAGTGCTAAAGCTTGAACCTTTATCACTGTTAAATCAAGTTCTCTAGGCATTATTAACTCTTTTGTGGTGAAAAAATAGGTGAGATAAAATGAAAGTAAAAAGTTAATAAATATTTTAAGGTAGTTTTGGACACATATGTACTTGATAAAATAAAAAGACAGTCTTGACTGTATATTTAGCCAATGGATAATCCTCAGGCTCCTAGCTCATAAGTGGACTTTCTTGGTGCTTAGCTAACTTGACATTAAATTTAATTTGTCTCCCCAGAAAAACAACTTATCTGAAAAACTTAATAGGTACTTTTGAGCCTCCAGAATCTCATGTCTGTGACTAGGGCTGCAGTACAGAATGTCTCACTCCAGAGGTACTCAGCAAGTGACTGGAGCTGGTGCCTCCATGGAGGCAAGGTGCCAGTTTTACCTGACATGAGGCTGTTCAGTCCAGGGAGCTGTCAGAAGGTGCTGAATTGGTCAGAGAGGAAGAATTGCTGATCGCTTTACTGGCGACAACTGATCCACTGCCGTGTCAAGACAGCAATCAAGACGTCTGTTCTTCTAAACCCACGTGAACATCAGGGTCAAGAAAAGCCTCATCTGGTCTTTCCAGGAGTAAGTGGATATTGAAAGAGGAGTAAATTAGTTTTGGCTTTGAGATCTAGTAAAATATCTCCATTCCTTTAGACTATAGTAGTTTTCTAAACCCTCAGTGTTAAAGTACTAAATTCTACAGCGCTAAAGCAGTATAAAGCTCTCAATTCTATACAGACCCATGAAGTCCCTCTCCAAAACCCATACCTTTCTCTGAAAAAGAACACTTTGATATCAAATTCAAAACTCCTGACCTATTTAGCTATTTTATAAAGAATTTGTGTCCTCAGAAATGGTGACATTTTAACTCATACCAATTCTTCCAGTTGCTTTCTTCAACTTCCGGCTCTGTTCTAATCTTTTTCATTTTTATTTCATACAGCTAGTTCTCACCTCAGTCTCATTCTCAGTCCAACCCTGGGTCATTCATTCCACTGCTTGTTCTGAAGCAACAAAACCAGAAAATAACCATGCATAATGGAGATCCAGATTATACTGCTTGAATTTCTGTATGTCAAAGCTATTATACAAAAAGTAAAGGAGAAAAAGTTGCAAATGAAATTAGGAAAGGAGATACAGAGAAAAAGAGAAACAATATAATGAATATGATTCTTCACAGATTTATTTTTTCCCTCGCATGAAGGACGTTATTTGTGACACCAGTGAACTTGGAAATTTTTTTTTTAAACTATCAGCAGCATAGAAAACAAGTGTGTCCAATTATACAATTGTCTTAAAAAGCATCCTGTGTGATATTTCTACAATTCCTTGTTCTACTGAACAAAGCATTCTGAATCATTCTAATGGTATTTGCAACGTGTGAAAATAAACAGGCAAGAATTATTGAATAATTAATTCCAGTGATATTTGATAAACACAGAGGAAGAGCTTATGTTAAAAATGTCTTTGTGCTTATGAAGCAAAGATGTAGCCTTATGACTGGCTTGTATTTTGATAAATTCACATTACTAATGTCAAAGAGGTGTTTTCCTTGCAATGGTTTTGCCATTCGGCTGGTGGCGTATACCTTGCACACTGTGTTTGAAGGCAAAGGTAATAGATCCATGCTAATATGGATATATTTATATATTTCTTAATTGTATATATATATANTCTTTAAGTAATACCTTATAGAGAGAGAGAGAGAGAGAGAAAGAGATAGATAATTTAGAACAGTCATCAGAGATCATTTGTATTATTTTCTTAAAATGAGTTGGTGATGTATATTTACCAGGTACAGAAAACCACTACATTAAAACCAACAGTTTGAGTTATTCAGAGGCTAATAGCGTTCTCTGATTCTGTAAATAGCCACAAAAAGGCATGTCATTTCCTTTGTTTGGTTAGTTTTTTGTTTCTTTGGGATTTGTTGTTGTTGTTGTTGTTGTTTTGTTTTTAATCAAGCAGAGGATTTATAACTTGGCAGAAATATTTTAGCTAATTATATCATATAGAGAAGATTATACCAACTTTATCTTTTAAATACAAAGATATCATTGTAAAGCATCATTAGCTTTACAAGTTTAGAATCTGCTAAACTTGAAAAAAAAATTAAACAAGCAACCCATAACCTAACAGCAAAGTAAATTACAACCTTGCTGCTCTGCAGGAGAAACCTAAAATGTCCTTTGTACACTGCATTTCCACTACAATCAAATGCAAAGTTACCAATTTCAGTTTTACTGTTACAATATTCAGTGGTGACTAGATGGGAAAAATGAACTCTGCAGTGAAAGAAAATGAAACTTTAACTGCATGCTACTTACTAAAAGCTTATTGAAAACAGAAGTAAAGGTAGCTAGCAATGAGAGAGCATGGGGAAGCCGTAGAATCAATCCTTGGCAATATAAATGTCCAGTGCACCTCTGTTTTTCCTGTTACTTCACCTACAGATGCACACGTTTTAGAAGTTATTACAGATCAGGTGAGGATATCTTCCACAGTGTTTATTTCCAATGAAGGTTACTAATAGTTATTAAAAAAATTAAAATTTACATGGTAATAAAAACTATACTGGAAAATAGATACGCAGTAAATGAGAACTATTATACTGAACTTTTATTAGCTTGTATGTGTCCTAAATCAGAATTTCTTTATTAACGTAGCTCATGCTGGTAGCAGAACATATTTGAATTTATGTTTAGCTTTCCGTAGACTTTTTGGGTATTTTAACAACAGGAGTATATTTGAAGGAATGTAAGTGAAAGAGAATTTGTTATCTAATAAATATGGCAATAATGCAAGAGCTACTTAAAAATAATGTCTAATGTGAAAGGAGTGCAATCATGCCCTACTATATAGGCAGAAAAAGGGCTCCTGGCTCTAAATAAAGATGTTTATTAGTTTTCCAGATGCTTAGTTTTCTATAACCATTGTCTACTGGCTACTGAAGCAGCACCAACATTTGGAAAGTGACCTGAGCTGACTTTTTTATGGCAAGAAAGGAGAGATAGCATTTTCTGGCACACTGAAGTTATTTAAACGCCAACATACATGCACATTCACTCACTTTGCCTG
>VXBU01018897.1:312436-350304 GCA_013400315.1 Bombycilla garrulus | reverse complement strand
AAAAACCTACACAAAACAAACAACCCACAAAAAAAGAGCAAGATTGACCTCTTTTCATGGTGTTCTTGGTTTCCAGGGTGTACAGTTCCTTCACCTGATTACTCCACATACACAACATTATGGTATTCTGTGTACAACCTTTGTACCTGTAGAGGAGTTGAACTAATAGTGGCTCTTTCACCACCAGCAGATGACCTTGCAAGTGCAGATTTTCCCAGTGTACTGGCTATGAACTTAGGTAGTTTTAACACAGACAGCATTAACCATAGCATAAAATATGAGACCACTTAGGATTAAGAATTCTGAGAAGAAATGAGTTTTTAAACATCACCTGACTGGAGTCTAATGAATCCATTGACCTAACCTAGGCCTTGATGGCTTGCTTAGTCATCAAAATATGTTTTTCAGATGGTCTTTACAAAGTTAGAGAACACTGAAGAACTCTAATCTGACAAAGATGAAAATAGATACTCTTCATGGCAAGGAATAAAAGGTTGGTATTTCCTGACACACTGTAGTTGATTAAAATAGTTTTTGACACAATGTTAGCATTTGAAATATCTGTACATTTATAGAAATTTTGAATATCCAACAGCAGCTAATTCCTTAAAACACATCTCCCTTCCTATTCCTATAGCATTGTTTGTATCTCATCTGGGTTGAAAATTCCTGAATTTTTATTTTTTCCAGGTGATAAGAAATTTTGAAGGTGAGAACTTTCACTACTTACTGATGTCAATAAATATTAACATTCAAAACTCTGTAATGAGTAAAAAATAAGATCAGTTTGGATTCATTACAATAACAATGACAACAATAACAATGATAATAATAATTTGGCCAAATTCTAATCAGCATCCTGCTAGGACATCATTTCATCTTGTAAATATAATCGGGGTAGCTCCAAACTGAGCTAGCCTTATTCCCAGAGTGGTGTCTCCACTGGGACTACAGACACAGAGAGCTTTGAAGCAAATTATTCTCCTCAAATGAAAAAAAGCTCTGACCTCTTCTGCATCCATGGAAAAGAAGATATTGCAGGCATAAAAATGAGGACATTTTGTGGAAAAAGAAACATGCGAGTAACCTCATAGGTGCGATAGCTGTGGTATGTCAGCTTTAAAGTCCTTAGGTGGTGGTGGTAAAATTAATTCTTTTCACCTTCTGGTGTGAACATCTGTATGCTAAGTCTGCTTTCTAGGTCTTTCTATAAGAGTTAAGTGAATAAAAATACTTGGGGCAAATCCAAGTTAAGCACTTAAGTGCTGTGGAAGCTTTAGAGATAACTTTACACTGTTTATGTTACTAAAGAATATAGAGCTTTCTACAGAGTTTCTAGAGCTGATAGTCAGATCAAACCTCCCTCTGACTAGAAACTGTAAAAGTAATGGGAGAATGATATGTTGGATGGTATCCAATATAATATTTCTTCTCCTATTTCATTTTTTTTTTCTCAGCAATAATGCATTTCTTTACTGATGTTATCCTAATTACTTCACATGAGATCTGTTATGGGTGAAATAGCCTGTAGTGCTCTCACACAAGTTGATGTTGCCAGTTCTTTTTTGCTTCAGTAGAAGCTAAGAAGTCTTTTTCTACCATTGACTGATTGCAAAATATACAGTTCTGCCTAATTAGCACTGTTTTGGGCCAGTTTATAGCTACAAATGGATTTTTGACTTATATTAATTATTCATAAGTATTAACTCATAAAAGAGTATTTTAAATACTTCAGTATGCTCACATATATTAGAATAATAATATTAATTGTACTTCAGTTCCATGAGATTTTTCAGGTGCTGACCTTTGCAATATGAGCCAATTAGGACAGATAGAGTGTTCCTCTGCTCTTCTGAAAGAGGTAAAATTAGAAAATATCTTCTTATAACTTTCTGAAAAAGGTGGAAAGCTGAAAAAATTGTGTTTGAAGTCCCCCCAGTTAATCTCTGTGGACAAGACATTTCCACATGATTAAGTTACACGTGCAGATTTCAGAATCTAATCTCAGTTCCTCCCTGAAAATTTTTGTTTTCGCTGTTAGTTCTTTGCTAGGAAGAAACCAAGGAGCCCATCACAAATATTGAAGATTAAATCCTGGGATGTTTCTGAGTTTGATAATACCTATTGCAGTTTTTAGGTTTTGAGCCATTTGAAGTGGAACCTTTCTGTGAGCACTTACGGTCTCTTATGTATCAGGGAGACAAATTTTAGTTTTTAAATCTTTGTCCTGTACCGTGACATGCTCAACATTTTGGAATTTCCATAGAGATAATTTTGACTGTATGGACACAGAACTGATGTGTTACCTGTTGCTTTCCAGAATTAGTCAGAGGAGAAAAGTGCTTGACTTACAACTTTTTATAATAATATGCATGAAAGGGGTTTTTTTTTCCAACAAGTATTTTTAATTGTTTGCAGCTAGCTGAAGCAAAGGCAAACAACACAGTAACACACACAAGCTTGAAAGTAATCATTACAGAATTTCCATTTTAAAGGTCAACCAATTTTCTTTACTTCATTTACCATTTTATAAAAGGAGAAGAAATTTAACAAATGAAGAAAGAATAATGGAAATAGAATAGAATAGAAGAAATCAAGATTTAAAGTCTATATGTCTAAAACAGGTTTTTTGCACATTGGTTTGTATTTATATAAAGAATACTTCCATTCAAAAATGCACTAGTTTAAAGGAGGCAGATTTAGAATTAATGTAAACGAATAAGCCATTCAAAAAACAACAGTACAAGATAACCCAACTGGGTTTTTCCTTCTTTTATCCTTTATAACTAAGGCAGAGAAATTTTATTTCAAACATATAAAATAACTTGGTAATTTAATTTAACTTTTGTAACAAGTGTCTTTTTTGCAGCCCTAGACTGGCTGCTACTGTGACAAACTTTCAGTAACCAGTTTTTTCAAGAGGAATTTCTATCCAAAAGTTATTCTATCTAGTTTTCTATCTAAATAGACAGACATGAAACACTTCTCAGTAAAATTTTTTTATCCAAACACCCCACAGAAGTTGAAAAACACTGATGAATCATTCCTCTTAAGAATCAGAATTCAACTAGTGTTCTATATTTATCAGAAAGGAAATTGAATTTTCTTTTTAAAGAGTCATTTTTCAATTCACATTTCACTTTTTGTTTTGTTTTGTTTTGTTCTGGCACTCCCTCTATTTTATTATTTTGGTTGGGTGATTCAACTTTCTAGCAATGAAGATGACAGTTCTCAATATTATTAAGGCCAACCCACAGAATGTAGGTAAGCTCTTCCAAATTTCTGATTCACATAAATTCCACTGTTTGTGTTCATTCACTAATGCTCAGATCTATCTGAAGTTAAGCACACCTTCCAGAAAAGCTCCTCTTGTTGATTTTTGAGATACTGTTTGTGCAGAGTTAATCACAGGCCTTGGTTACAAGTCCCAGTAATTACACCTGTCTCTTCAGATTGGCGCGTTAGTTTGATCTCAGTGCTATGGCAAAACATTCAGTATCACTATATTTAGGTTTACTTCCAGAGGTTTGGTATTATTACCTTCTGTTTTCTAGACACAGTTGTCTTTTCTCTGATTTGAAATGCTTCAAGATTGATAAAAGTATTCCTTAATCCTCTCTCTAATAAAAAAAAAAGATTGAGATCATTAAATCTCTACCTATAAGGTAGAGATTTCTATAAGGTATAGCTTCTATAAACTATACCTTATAGTTTCCATCTCTTTAATGATGGCTGGGCTTTTCTCCAACCTAGGTTAGTTCCTCAAAATCCTTCATGAAATGTGGACACCTAGACTGCAAAACGTGTTTCATTAATGTTCACATCATAACAGTTACATCCTGAAGGACAACGTCGAGTTTCTTACTGGAATTACAGTTAGCTATCACCATGATCATAATGCCTTCTTTAGAGTCATTGCTCCCTGGGGTGGAGTCTCCTGTCATAGATGATTGCCTGCATCTTTGCTTCCGATGTAAAAACATCTGTCCCCTATTGATGCACCCCGTGGTTTATACTCTGCCTAGGAAACAAGTTATCCATACTGCTTTGTATTAGAGATCTGTCCTTGTCATGATTTGCCTCTCCTTCATAAAAGACTTTTTGTGTTTTTGTTCATATCATTGACAGACACATTAAATGGCATAGCCCAAAACTTGAATTAGAGAGGTAGTATTCTAAGTGGTTCAGAAAGTTCTTTTTTTTTTCCAACTTGCCAGAAAACTATGTGTTGAGAAATACAAACCTTCCTCACCCTTTCTACTTTCATAGTTTGACTGTGAACTGGTAAAATTAGACTTAAATTGAATCAGTGTATATCGTGTAATTTGCCCTTTGTCTTAAAGTTTCTTGTCCTACTTAGTGGTACTGTTCCATACACTGCTGTAAGTTCTATTATATTTTTAACTATTAGCACCTCTTAAATGATAGACTTTCTATTTTAAAAGGCAACCATAAATACCATGCCAAAAGTCACAGCAATATACAATCCCTATTTTAAAAACATCATATGATTGCAAACACATGTGATTGGATTACTCATTTAAAAAAAATAATCAAAGCTATTTGTGTATTTAAAACTAAGTATGTAATTAGTTACTCACCAGTTTCCCTTTTAAAATATTGCACTGTTCTGATTCTTTCTCCTTCTCTAAAAATACCACAGAAGCCTTATTCACACAGAGCTCTGGCCAGCAGCCGTGAGATATGCCCAGGCTGGAGAGCTCCTGCAGAAAGAGTCACATATCCTTTGAATACTCTTTCCTCAAACTGCATGTTCTCTTTCTCCAGCTCCTGCTGCCTCAGATGCCACTTGGTGCAGCTGGCTCTGGTGGAGGCAGCAGCAGGAGCAGCTGCGGCAACAGGGGCAAGGCTGCCTGCCTGCCTGAAATCTGTACCTTGACTTAATTTTTCTCCTTATTGTGAGACAGATACACATTTGTCTTGTAAACCTGAATTGTTAGCATGTGTCTTTCCACAGATAACTGTTTGCAGATTTTGCACTAGGGAAAATAGTGAAAAGTAGAGTGAGCTAATTTAGAGAAGTTTCCTGATGAGAATCCACATAAATGGGGTTAAAACCCATGTTTCATCAAGCACCCACCTTCTGTGGAAAGTATGCTGCCAATCCACTTCTTAAACTGGCTTAACAAAACTGGCAACTGGTTTAGGCCAGCATTACATCTGGAATGGGGCAGGTAAGTTCTAGTGATGAGCAATACTTTCCATGGGCTTTCTTTGGGAACTGCAGATAATCCCACTGCCAATGGTCCTTCAAACACAGTGAAGTTTCCCTTGCTATTATTAATCTTCATATACTTTGGATCCCTAATACTAAAGTTGGGAATTTTTCACCCAGAATTTTGGTTCTGGCCATTACAATTTTAGATGGATTCTGAAAACATCACACTTCTTACAATTTTAAATATTTTTTTCCATTCATGTCAGATCACTTTGTATGATCTAAGGATCATTCCAAAGGATGTCTTCAAAAATTTCCTGTGTTTTTGAAAAGGAACCTGAAATCCAGGGTCCCATTTGGGATTTTTTCTGTGGTGAACAAAACTTTGGAACATCATTACTGATAATCCTGTGGAAGTGGACAGGAACTGCACAGGTTCTCCAACTGCTATTGGAAAATTGTTCAATGTTTTTTTGTAGCTGATCAGAGTCAGTTACAAATTCCTTTAGATTACATGAGTGGAGATAGCATTTTCTTCTCTTTAGTATGCCAGTAGTGTCAAGTATTACTTAAATATTAAACCCTGCAGCTGACTCAAATTCCACACAAGTGCCTTATCCAAATTGCTATAGCTGTTATCTTAAAGTGAGTTGTCTGAATACTGTAAATGGCAAACTTTGTTTATTGAGCAATAATTCCTTTTCTGGCTTGAACACTTTTCTAATGGAAAAATTTACTATAGTAGGGACTTTTGCTCAAGAGTGAAATTTAAGGCATTATTGAATTTTCCAAAGCAAAATATCTACAGAAGAGTTGAGTGTTATCTTTTTGTTAGAGATGAAAGATGTACCTAGCAATGTGCATTCTTTCTATTTTCCAGCAAAGGAAATGTGCTTACATTCATCTGCAATTTTCTTCATATTATCCTAGACACTTCTGCTAAATGTTGGGGTCAGGAAGAGAATTAGAGTTCACCTGTAGAATAGCTTTGAAGCTTGGAGTAGCCATCCCTTAATCTCTGCAGTGATCCATTCCTCTCCATATTCCTAGTAATACTTGTCTTTTACAAGCCATAATATTCTTTCTTCTTCTTAAATGTGGCATTGCAGAATTCTGGCTAAGATTAGATGCTCTGAATGACAAAACAAATCAGTGGAGACTTTCTGAGTGCAAAGTTAAATCATGCTTATTCTTTGAGAAAGTGCCAGTACCTGAGAACTGAAAACCCTCGAGCTACAGGTACCTTCACAGTAAAGTGGTGTTTTAATTGTTAAAAAACATAGCCCAAGCAAATATGGAAAAGGGAAATCTGTCAACACATTTGTCTTGGTAGGTACATTTTAGAAAGGGTAGCGTGATATATTAAAATGTCATGGTACTAAGATTAATCAGATAATTTAAAAAAGGGATAACTTTGTTAGGTTATAAATTATTGATATAATACAGACATTAAAAATAATTAGACATGTTAAATATGTAATATTTTGGCCAGCTTTGTAATATCTTTTAAAATACATTTGGGGATTGGAATTAAATGATGTTTAAGACTCCTTTCAAGACAAATTATTCTGTTATTCCATGTTTGGATTTTGTGGGGTTTTGTGTGTTGGTTTTTTTTTTATACTGAAGAAAATGAAAATATCCTGTCTGCATAATCAAAGTCACAGCACTAAAAAGGAGCAAGATTATCTTCCCTGTACAGTAAATCCTGTAGTCATTATCATTTTTGGTGACTCATGCAGTATATTTTCTAAACAGGAAAAGAGCTAGGAGGCAAGGACAGAGACAGAAATGGTGCCGCTTAAAGCTCTATTGCTTCCACAAATTTTCATGCAGGATTTTTGTTCACTGCACCTTAGGCAAAACTTTTTCCCCAAAAAATTCATCACCCTTTCTCTTTCATCCCAGTTTAGGAAAGCCTGGGCTAGGTGGCACTAAATATTTGTAGACTCCAAGTTATGTCAGAAATCATGGTGGAACCCAACAAGTGCCAAAATCCTCAAGCCATATGATTCACCTAAATAAGGGCAGCTTTTGACAAAATTATGTGAAAATATGACAGTGCACTGCTTTCTGTCACTTTGTTCCAAAAACTTCAGAAGTGAATCCCAAGTTAGTGGATGTTGAAAACCCCAAAAAAGAGTAGACAATACTCACTTAAATGAGCAAGAAATGAGAGATGAGGATGACAGAATGATGATTTGTTCATTCTTTTATGTAGAAAGAAAGGAAATGAAGTCTGTGAAAGAAAAGTACAAAAGCTAAGGGCATGCAAAATAAGTTTAGAGGTATTTGATTGAACAGGTGCCAGTGGTCTCTTGGAATTTAGGGCCACGTGAAAACAGGTGGAAATACGAGTAGTTTTAGAAAGGGATACATAGATTAAATTATACAATCTAGGTTGATTCAAAGAGTGCAGGAGGCAAAAAGAGAAGAAGAAGATGTAGAAAAGAACAAGGTTCCCAGCCAAAAGGAGCTTGTGCTAAAAGCATTAACAAATAAATTAAAGGCTTGGAAATAAGTATTTTCTCAGTAATACCTTTTCTAACCAAACTATCCTCGTAAGAGGATGCTTTTCCACAGTCAGTGAAGCCCTCTGAGTTAAGACCTCGATTATCAAAGTGTTTTATACTTTGACCCAACAAACTACGTCACTTATGCACTTTACATGCCCTTCTTTTTTAAAGCTGATGCCTGACTGGATAACCAAAAAACATAAAATTGGTTTAAGACAAGATTTGTTTCAGTGTCATTTAGCTGAATAAAAGTAGTAGGTGCAGATTAATAGAATAGAGCTACAAGCCCACCTGATCAGGTCTCTCTTGTATCCTTGAAAGCCTAAAAACTAAACAACAGAAGGAGAGTGGGGAGTGCAGAAGAGGTCTTGACCCATATAAAATATTGACCTGCTGATTGCAATAAAGATAATTTTAGCTGGAAAAAAAAGACAAAAAAATAATTTATATTTTTTTAAATGCATGTGGATAACTGACAATACCATCTATGAAATGCAGAAGAAATTAAAATCTAAGAATAACATTTCACAAAGCACCTCCTGATTAGGAAAGGCAAGGGCAAGAAGACCTTCAAGTCAACATATGGAAAGAAAGGTGTTAACATGCTTAATTAGTTAATTTCAGCAGATTTCATTCTGAGTCATTCTAATTAAGATGGTGAAAGATGAATCTTTTGAAAAAAACTGTATTGCTGCTGAGTCAGGGGAGGTTTAGGTTGGATATGAGGAAGAAGTTTTTCACCCAGAGAGTGGTCAGGCCCTGGAACAGGTTCCCCATGGAAGTGGTCACAGAGTTCAAGAAGCAATGGACAATGTTCTCATGCACATGGTGTGACTCTTGGGATGTCCTGTACAGATCCAGGAGTGGACTCTATCCTGATAGGTCCCTTCCAACTCAGCATGTTCCATGATTCTACTTGACAAAAAATACTTATTTTAAAAGTAAGGAAATAGTTTGATTTCTGTTCACCATGAACGATCACAGTAAAATGACTCTGCTCAGCAATGTCTAAAAGTCATATTCCAAAGTAAGGCTAAGAGAAGTCTTGAAGTTTATGGTTCAAACCTGCACTGAAAATATTAGAGAATGACAGTATGGAAAATTCCAATATATGCCAAACTGAAAAAAGCTTGATTGAGGCAATAAAACTAATGTGCAACATAAAGAATTAGAAAATTTCTGATATTAGATTTTGATGAAAAAATTACTGCAATGTGCCATAAAACCTAGACGAGGGTACAAAATACCATTTTGTAGCTTGCCAGACATAAAAGTACTTTCACTTACATTCATGTTTATTTTGAGACATTTTTGAACAGCAGTTATTTTTAAAAAGTTATTAAAAATGCCGTATTTCTGGACATGAGGAAATAGTACTCAATGGAGAGTTACCTGATTTGGCCAAACATTAGAATTGGCTTTTTGCCTGTGCTTTTCTCTTAAATTGGTTTTGTTTCAGCATTCTTGCCATCTTATTGAGGTTAGAAATTCTGCAGAATAGCCTCACTGCTATCATACTTTGTTTCTGAACAAGAGTGATATAATTTTACCTCTAGGTGTCTTTTATACTCCTTTTGTGTGTGTGAGGCTACTTTAGTCTTAGTGAAATAACGTATTTGATATTTTGAAGAAGTCAGCCCTGTGACATATCTTACCTCTCTGTCTTGCATGACCCAAATCCTTCATAATACTCTGTTTTCATGAGAGTGTGTTAAACTTTCTATGAAAAGAAACTCGGGTCATGAACACACTTGATCATGTTAATGTGAGAAACTGAAACAGATGGAAAACAAGTTTAAGGCACATGAAATACAGTTCAATCATCTTTGTTAGGAATTATGAATTAAATGTGGCAAATTTATTCAACTCCTGTAGATAAGGAAAAACACAAATTCTTTGTGGGCTTCTGTATCTTGAAAGGCTCTTCTACTAAAGACTACATGTATTTGTGTGAGCTATTAAATGGCAGAGAAACACTTCATATTCAGCTAAGCTTTTTCTAGAGACAGCAGCTTTGCATTGCCGCCCAATAAATTTCACACTTTGCTATTCCCTGCTTCTATGCTTTAACAGT
Source organism: Bombycilla garrulus (assembly GCA_013400315.1). NCBI lineage: Eukaryota > Metazoa > Chordata > Aves > Passeriformes > Bombycillidae > Bombycilla > Bombycilla garrulus. The sequence goes on along the minus strand of VXBU01018897.1, from coordinate 340,535 downwards.
AATCCTAAAGATGAATGCAAAACGAGTTTAAAGTGAATTGGAGTATGCTAACAGCTCATAACTATTTTTCACTCAAGAGAAGCTTTCTTCCAGAAATCCTTATGAGTAAAAGAGATCCCTAAAAGAATCATGAAAAGGCTCTCCTTGGCAATTTTCTTAGAGGAAATGATGTATGGAGAAGGGATATTGAACAATAAGTATTTTCAGAAGTCTGTTAAAGCCACCAGAGATTGTTGAACCTTTACATTCAGAACAATCTTTACCTTCTGTACTTCAGAAGTGTAATTTCTTATTTTAAAAATTTAATAAAAACAAATTAGTGACTAGGTGATTGTGTAGCTTCATCCCATATAAATGATGGTACAAGTGGTAGCGCTTCCCTTTCAAACGAGATCTGACAGTCATTAAAAACAAACTTTGGTGCTATTCATCATGGGGACTATTTTCCTGTGTTTAAAACTTTGCCACCAAATTCCAGAAAGGTATGAGAGAAGGTTGTCTTACCTAAAGTGTGAGCTTGACTCATTATAGATGGCAGAAATAAGTGTAATGAAAGCAATTTAAGTGTCTGCTAAGGCGTTAGACTGTAAATTTAATTATGGTAGGTGCTAATCTACAGGGATTACAAAGGCATCTATTTTATTGATTTTTCTTTCAAGTATCAGGTTGTCAGCTGGTGATCACTGTGGAAACTTTGCAGGGTATTAATCACAAATAAGTTACTAGTTCAGCTCTTGGACTGCTGCAAGTCTTCTGTGCTATCTCTCCTTAGATGTACGGGTGGATAGGCCCACATTGTGTTCCAATCTCAAAGGAGTCACGGTCCCAGAACAGTGAAGAAAGAAAGCCCTGTGAGGTCTCTTTGCACAGGTAGGAAAGGTCCAAACATGGCAGGGAGTTCTGGGCTACTTGGTGTGGTCTGGAGCTGCAGACTGAAGTAAGAATGCTGCTTTGCTTCACTCCAAAGCTCCAAAGTGTCCAGGATTTATTTCCAGAGACTTAATTTGGGTCCATAATTACTTGCATTGTTTTCATGAAATGATAGCTGATCTTGCAACAGTCCAAATACTTCATGTTCAGTGGCTATGTTTTGATTATGGTGATGTTTTTGGTTAAGATTTTCTAAGAAATATTTTTAGTATCAAAATTTTAAAAACAGATTAAATACATTATTACAGTGAATTTGTGTGACCTTGAAAAATCATTTTGGAGCAAATAATTAAAACCACCATTTCAAGTTTCATATTTGGGAGCTTAAATTTCCAATTTTGAACACCTGAATGGGGCCAGCACACATTACAGAACTGGGCTTCTGGAAGGGCACAGTGCAAATGCTTTTGCTCAGCTGGGTTTCTTGGCATAGATATGCTAATGGATTTACTCTGGTTCACAGAAAGCCAGGAAAGAAGGCTCCAGTCATCCTTGGCTGGAAAGACATTCTGTTTTATCCCAGTGGATGATATTTCAGCCTTAATTATGTTTGCCACTTCTGGGGGAGGGGAAAAAGGTCATCAGTCCTTAGGAAACTATCCCCACCAATTCATCAGCGTACATGAACATTCCCACTTTCACCTCAACTGAAAGCTCTTTCAGTCAAGATTTCTCAAACATTATAGTATACATAGTAAAAGGAAAAGGAAAATTAATACTCCACTAAAACATCCTGTTGTCCACATGGGTTCTTTTTTCCCCTGGAAAGCGGATGAAAGAGACCAGGAAACACGTGTGACATCTTACTGTGTAACTTAATGCGCTACTGGCAGCCACTTGGATGCTGTGGTGATAAGAGTGGCAAAAGAGCCTATATAGAAGAGATTAGCCAGGGATTTGGGAGAAAGAAAGCCAAGTGGCAATCAAACTGGCTGAAGAAAATAGAGAGAGCACAGAGAGGATTGTACAAGAAGCACCTGCCTGCTCTGAGTATATGTTAATCTCCCTTTAACTAATTTCCATGAGTCAGACAGCACTGGTAGCTGCAAATTCAAACACCATCAGAAGCTTTGGATATCAGCTTGGCCTGGTGATCCAATAGCAGTAGTTATCTGTCATTGTTCAAGAGCACCTGGAAGCTGCTTTTGTATCGCTGAAACATTTTATGCTATAATAAAAAAGCAAAATTGTGTCTACTATTTGAAATTCCTGGGTGAGATTTTTTATGACTACCTCTGAGGTACAACAGTTCATTCCCCTTCTCCCACCACCTCCTTACTTCCTTTTCTCTTTTATTTTTTCCTTTTCTATTTTTTGACCCTAAAAAGATCAGGAATCTTAATTGAACTCTATAGAACATTGTCTTCAATGGTACATAAACACTGAAAAAGAGGAGATCTGTTGCCAGCTGACTGTGCAGAACTTTTAATATGATAAAGTCAAGTAATTAGCCTTTGGCTTCTATTTAATTACATGAAAAAGTTAGTTCTAAATGCTGCAACTTAAGAACACCGAATTAGGATTTTCCTATTTATACCTGCATATTTTCTCTAGGTATTTTCTGTTAGATAGAAGTAAAAAAAAATAAAAACAAAAGAAAGGCAAGTTTCTTTAACAAAAAAAGAGTAACTTATAGTAGAACAATTATGAACAGCTGAACCTTGTTCTAAAATCTAATTGGCTTTATGTCAGCTTGTAAGCAATGGTTTGTTCATAGTTTTCTACAGTTTTTCATCCAGTGATGTTTATTTGATTTATAGGAGACTAATTTTAATCCAGCTGCAAATACACCCCATTGTCTCTGTGGACACTGAGCATAGCTAAAAATCAAATGTACTTTTTGCCATCTTGTGTTGCAGGCTGCAACATGGAACTGCTTTTGCCAAAAGCAGTCAGAGAACCAAGACATTCTTTGTTTACTGTACCTTTAATTTCAAATAAGTATCTAGATACATGTAAAATTTTTTGCAAACCAAACATTTTTGATTAATAATTTAGTGCAGAAGTCTATTCAATCAAAAGCTGAAAAAATAAATTATTGAAATATTCCATGGAGATGATACTGTTCATAGATGTCTGATGAAACTTAGAAATCTAAGTCAGCAGACAATTCCAACTTCTCACTTGTCAGTGAATGTGCTGTAATGAACCTGCAACATCTCTGTCTTCTAGACTTAAGTAGCAGATGTCAAAGCATAATAAAGTTCTATAACTACAGATAGAAGGCTGTCAGAATCTCATCTAACAACTCCCTTCCTAAAAAACCCCATAAACTGAAAATGTGGATGCCCCATCCCTGGCAGTGCTCAAGGCCAGGTTGGATGGTCCTCTGGACAAACTGCTTTAATGGAAGGTGGCCCCTCCATGGCAGAAGGGGTTGGATCTAGACAATCTTCAAGGTCCCTTCCAACACAACCCATTCTATGTTTCTATGAAATGCAAACTTGTATGATGAATGTGCTCCAATATAGGGCCTTCATAAAGACAGGAGGGAGTTTTAGAGGTTATTTAGTTCATCCTCAGCCCCTGAGAAAGTATTAACCATCTTCAATTCTCTCATTCCCTTCTCTCACAAACCTGCTGTGATGAGACTCTGCAGGCTTACTGCAGTCTCTTTCACTGCTTCACTTAACAAGCAAAAAGTTTTCCTTGCATTTAACAAGGACCTTTCTTACTGCAGCTTAAAACTATTACATCTGGTCTTTACCCAATTTGGACATGAATAATAGATTATTCCCTTTTCTTTGCAACAGCTTTTTCATGTTGAAAGCCTGTTGTTACATTCCCCTCAGATTCTTCTTCTGTTTAATAAAACAGCTGAAAAAACCCAAACAGCTTTTCTCATAAATAAAACTTTCTATATCTCTAGTTAGAGGATTTTTGTTTTTCTTAGTGTATTTTAATTGGTCTACATCTTCCTGAGATGGTTCCTGAAACAGCAAATGGGGTTACGTCTTACCACTGAGAAACATTGCTAAGGAATTTTTCCATCATTCTGGCTAACATATTTGAGTACAATGATCTTCTCTGTACCTGAATGGCATTAAAGGGTTCATTTGACTTGTGATCCACCTCTCTTCTTGTGAACCTGGATATTTCTATCTTTTTCACTGAGCTTTTATTTTAATGTGAAAGGTTTATCATTATATGTATGATATATATGTTTTGTTTTTATATATATGTATACACACATATAACGTTTATATATATATAAAACACCAAATATCATTAAAAATTATAAAAAATATTCCAAATTTAATTGTTGCTAAGTGTAATGCTTTTCATTTCTTTCCCTACATCAGTAGTAAAACCAGTGAACATAAAAGACCCCACCTGTGAAATGTATCTGCTTTGACTAGATGCTTCCTTCCAGTTTGACAGGGAACCCTCTGGTATTTACTCTTTAGGTACATTATCCAATCAGTCTTTTACTGTAAATCATATTTCTTCACCTTCATAGAATCCTAGAATGGTTTTGTTGGATCTTAAAGACCATCCAGTTCCAAGCTCCCTGCCACAGACAGGGACACCTTTCACTAAACCAGGCTGCTTGAAGTCCCATTCCTCCTGGCCTTGAAAACTTCCAGGCATGTGGGTATCTCCAAGGTTCTCTGGGCAAGGTGTTCCAGTGTGTCACCATCCTCACTGAAAATGATTTCTTCTTAATATCTAATCTAATCCTACCCTGTTTCAGCTTGAAGCCATTTTCCCTGGTCCTATCGCTACAAGCCCTGGTAAGAAGTCCTTCTTCAGCTCCCTTTAAGACCCCCTTTAGGTACTGGAAGGCTGCTTTAAGGTCTCCCTGAAGTCTTCTCTCCTGGCTGAACAACCCCAGCTCTCCCAGCCTGTCCTCATAGGAGAGTTGCTCCAGCCTTCTGATCATCTTTGTGGCCTCCTCTGGACTTACTCCAACTGGGCCGTGTCCTTTTTGGGGTGGGGTCTAGAAATCTGGATGCAGCACTCCAGGTGAGTGAGAGAGTCCTCTCCCTCAGCCTGCTGGTCACACTGCTTTTGAGACTATCATAGGAGACCCTGTTAAGAGCCTTACTAGAGCTAAGAGACAGAACAGAAAACATGGTTAGAAATGAAAGGAGGAATTCAGATTGGTTTGATCTGACTTGCCAACATGAGTCCAGTTGACTGCTATTAATCTTTTCCTTATCTTTAGATGCTTACAAATATTTTATACCATTATTCACTTGAGTTGTTTCTTTGTGGGTTTGAAGTTTAGATGTCTGACTTACAATTTAATAGATTCCCTACTAAAAATAAAATAATAGCAAAGTTTCTTCAGTATATATATGTATATAGTTAATAATCTCTATCATGTCTGCTTTACACCTTAATAGTTCTGAAAATGGTCTGAGGTCTTCCAGGATAAAGTTCATCAGGTCCAACTCATGTGACAATAGCTGTCTTGTCATACTAACCTATAAACCATACTTTTTCTGCATTCTAGACTGCATTCTTCCCATCATGTTTTTGTAATAGTCATAGCTTGGAAGTGGCTCTTGTCAACAGAAGACAATTTTGAAATCTGGCATAACACCTTTATGGAATACATCTGGAGATAAAGCATCCAATTTTAAGTGCATTGTAGTTGTTGCAAGATTTACCTTCAAACTGATGCAATAGAGGCATCACACAGGCACACAGACCCTCACAGCTATTGTGTTCCTGATGTAGATACTGAGAGTGAACACAGGTCATTCGAGCTGTAGTGCAAGTAAATCAAGCCTGCCAGAAACTCTAGGTACTTGTTCTGACTACTAATTCAGGTTAAAGGCTTTGCTGCTACATTTTCTCTGCTAATTATTATGCTTGTTAGTAAAACTAAACTTGTAGTAGGTATGTAAGCCAATGCTACAGTAACTGTTATTTTATATGTATTCATATCTATATCATCTATTCTGAACATATCACCTGTCCCTTAAAAAAATACCAGCAACAATGGGGTAAGAATCAATAGAATTAAACTGCTTTCTGTTTATAGTATTTTGTTGGCAACAGATAGTTATTTCCTGTAATTCCTTGTTTATGCATTACTATGTGATAAATTACTTTGTGGCAGTGTTTCCTTCTTTAATCAAATAGATTGTATTCAAGTTGTCCCTCGCATTAATTATCTATCAGACATCTAGTTTATTTATTTAGTCACTATATTTTAGTTTACTGGTTGCATAAAAATGTAAATGCTTAGGACATAAATTCAATCCACTTTAGTAGATATGTAGACCAGCAGGATGGATAATCACATATGTACTGCCAATGTATATATTATAATTTTAATATATAACTCAAATGCATAAAAGCAAGATACATGAAAACAAGCAAATTAAATATGGTATAATATGAAAATAACTATAATCCCTCACTAAAAATTAATTAAGTAAAAAATTAAGTACACAAGATATTAGTCCTCTTTACTCTTTTCCTTTATTATTCTCTAAAAGTTCGCTTTTTGAAGAAAATTTCATCAATTAAAAGTATTAAAAAGTTTTTCTTTGGAAGCCAGAGATAAAGCTTTCAGTGCTGACACATCTTGAAAGACCGTTGTAGTCCACTGGCTAAGTCTCAGGCACAACCCAACATACAGAGGAAACATAAAATGCAGTAAAATGCTGAAGCCAAGGAGAAGGTGGACAGGACAGGGGTGACAGAATTGGAAACATACTACAGGTTCAATTTAATATAACTAAAAAAAAATAACTGGAGCATTCAACTAGCATAAAGTTTTCAGAAGTCACTAGTGTACTCCAGCAACAGACAGTGGTCACGCTGAGAAGCCACAGGAAGCAAAACCTTCCCTATTTTTGCTTCAGTGTTTGGAGTGACCAGGATTTTCCCTGCCAGATCAGGAAAAGGAAAGGAAAAGGAAAAAGAGTTATTTCTAGAAGTGTTAGCATTCTATGAAACTCTCGACAAAGGAGGTTTAAAGCTGGAACAAAATATTTTTCTTTCCCCAGTCCTACACCCTCCAAATCATTCATTTCCCCCCTGAAGAGCACTCAGAATCGAGTGAACTGGGAAAATGCTCATGGAGTTATTAATCTGATTTCTTCATTTTGTATCCATGGCAAAGCAATCTGCCTGATTGCCAAGAGACCTTTCTTGTTCAGTTGAATTGGGAGAGGGGTCAGAGAAGAGAAGAAGAAAAGGACATTTCAGAGAAAATGAAAACCACGCAAGGAAGAAATAGTAATGCAGGTCAAGTAAAGGTTTAGAGTTTGTTGGAAGATGAGCATTTGGTTTTGTCTTGAGGTTATTTAACCTTTTTTCTTAACTCCTACTCTTTATCACTTAGTTACTTCAAAAAGTAAAAAGGCCATTTCAACATGAGAAGATGAAATATTTCTTTTAAAAAATGTCAAACATATTTTGAGTGTTCAGCTATCAGAACATTTTAGCATTTTTTAATAGTCTTTCACTTTTTTTTTTGTCAGAAAGTATTTGCCCACACAATCTCCTTAGAACTGCATGTAATTGTGAATTTACTATTTGCTAAGGAAAAAAAAGCAACGAGCCAAAGTTATCTGTTATTGAAAAGCACAAGATTACCTGGGTAATAATTATTTGATCCATTTGTGTGGCTTTAGGCTTTACACCTAGAGGTTACTGGGGAACTTATTTTAAACAAAATTCCTTGACATATGTAGAAATCTCCGTAAATCCTGAAGATTTAAACAGTTCACATCATTCTCTCTCTTAAGGAAAATAACCCAACAAACCACCAAGTTTTTTTGCCATTAAACAATGTGGAAGAAAGTACAATATATTTCAAGTAGAGAAATCTTGCCAAAATGTTTGAAGATTAGTTTTTTTATTTGAAGATTAGATTTTTTTTAAATCCCTTTTTTATTAGGACACCATCAAAACACTTTAGGGCTCTTTTTTTTTTTTTTTTTAAACTTTAAAAACAGACAGAGAAAACACTTCATATTAGTTCGGAGGACAGGTTACACATTTGGGAGACAACCCTGTCTTTAGTCAGTATCCTTTGTTGGACTTATTTAAACCTTACGAAAAAAGCATCAATGGTCATGCCTGACCCTGGATTCTCACACATCCCAAGGTGAACGCCTGCATTAGTAGACTAAAGCAAATCAGTTTGACTTATGCACAGGATGAACATGTGAGTTACAGATTATATTACAGAATCATAGAATGGTTTGGTTTGGAAGGCACGTGAAAAATCGTCTAGATCTACCTCCCCCTCCATGGACATAGATGCCATCCACTAGATCAGGTTGCTCAGGGTTCTATCCAGCCTGACCTTGAACAGGTATTGTACTTAGGTGAAGGGAAACTACAGGTTTAGGATGTGAAGTAATCCAGTCTGCTAAAACACGAATTCACTACAAGCCCAGGGGTAAGACTCCCACCTGCTTCAATCTGAAACCTCTTTGTCTGAAGTGAGTGTGTGATGTAGCTATGCCAAAATTAAGCTAAGTCACAGTTTGCAGTAATTTTCTCAGTAGCTCTTAAAGCAGGTTAATTTTTAATTAAGCCTTAAAGTAATTACTTCTATTTTAAAATTAATTAGCTCTTGCTCCATGTTCCTTTTTTCCTTAGGTGCAAAGGCTGTATTTGCGTACACTATTTGCTATAGTGTGAGGCTATTTGGAGCTTGAACATGAAATTTCACATCTGGTTATAGCACAATCTGTAAATCCTGTCAAATGGAGAAGTATTACCTTATTCATTTAAAGAAAAATTAGTCTGCTAATTTTCTAGTGAGATGGGAAATTTATGAGAGAAGGAAAACTATTCCTCTAGAAAGAATTTCTTTCCAAACAAGTCTAGTTTGCCTCTTTGCTTACTGTATCCTTTGGAGTTCTTACTGCTCTTCTAATAAGGATATCATCTTCTTTGCTTGTCATGTCTGGAGACATCCTCTGAGAAGGCTTGGTTCACTTTTTAATCCTCTTTGTCAATGCTTGTGCTAAGATCAAATGTTTGTACAAACAACTCTTCCTGGTGCTAATGAGGGACGGGATTTTGTTGGAGCTGATTTTTTCTTTAAACTCTTAAAAAGCTGTACAAAGGCCTTTGTTACAAATGAAATTTTCAGGAACGAAAGCCTGTAACCGTTTCTCTAGTCCAGGGGAATGCAGCATTTCTGTAAAAAGTGCTCCCTCCCTGTCCTAGGGGTCCACTGCTGATAACCTGACATGGGTGAAAAGAGTGACCTCAGTGAGAACCAAAACCCTGGGTTACACTGTACCACAACCCTCATTTTGCCAGGACAGGCAGTAGCAAAACACAGTGTATAGTTAAGATATGCCCACCTCACCTCCCTCAGATGCATCCATTCCTGGCAAAGTTGTGATAATCAATCCTCAGAGCATTGAAGAATAATGATAAGAAGCAGGACTGGCACAGGAGAAAATTTTTTTATTTCACTGCATTCCTATCACAGCTTTTTAAAGGCATCCAAACAATAATGCATCAGCTTTTTCAGTCAGGTTTAATTTTATCCTCTAGCTTTTCCAGCTAGCAGAGGGGAAAAGCTGTTGCTGTGGATAGTTCAGTTAAAATACATATACATCCAGGATAAAACTGCTCTGAAAAACAGATAACTCAGGACACTAATGAACTAACTACAAGTTCAAATACAAACATGGACATTATGACAAGCATCAGAGACATTATTTAGGAAAAAATTTAGTCAAAGCTCTGCTACATGTGCCTTGGAAAGACTGATTGAAATACCAAACCTCCATTCATAGATGCTAATTGAGAGAAAGGAAGCAAATGGTCTGGTAATGCACTGACTGGCTCCCGGGATACTGCTTTCAGCACTAGTATTCCCCATTCCTGAAGGATGTGAAGCAGCAGAAAGTGGTCTAGCAGCTGGGAGCACACAAAATGAGTCATCCACAGGCTGGATATAGACATTCATATACAATGCTTAAAGGGATCTTAAGACACTTGGGCACATTCATCTCATTCAGCACATTTCTCTGAAATACCGTTTCTTTTGGAACTTTCAAGTACACAAAGTGGTGAACTGAGACGGTCCTTGTTTTGACTCACTACTGTAATTTCAGCATTCAGGTTGCATCCCTACAGGAGGCACAAAGAGCTGGAAGGAAGATAAGCTCACAGCATCCTGGGTTCATAAAATTCCTGAAATTCAACAGACCCCTTCACCACTGCAGCAATAACTACTTCCCTCAGTTCCTAATTAGTCTGATTACACCTGCATGAACCCTTCTTCAGTTCTGGGATGAAAATTTTGTTTATCTGCCCAGGCTGCCAGTCTGCAGTCACTATCCCAGTGTCACCAGAAGAGTACCATACCCAAGCATGTGCAGGCAAACAGATGATAAGACACAAGGTTTTATTAGGTTTAATACTTAGCATGGAATTCTATGTAAGTAATTATCTGTAACCAAAATGTGAGCACTCAGCTCAGTTATGTAGGCAGATAAGGAACCCTACTCTGAGGTCATACTACTGAGGAAAAAATATGAGAGTCTGCTGGACACTGTACGAAATCAAAGGTAAGTAGATGGTAAAACCCAAAGTGGTCTAAAATTATTAAGACAAAAGTGAATACTGGGATAAAATACCTAAGCAAAAGCAAGCATGAGAAACTCCCTTCAGTTGAGCAGTGTGAAAGCACAGTAATGGGAGTCCTGGCTTAGCAGGGGTTCACACCAAGCCAGAATTGACAAATAGGGCATAAAATCAGCAAACCCAGGGCTAGTGTGGAAAAGAGTAAAGTCAGCTGGGGCTGATTATGTGTGAGAAGGGAAAAAGGGAATATTGAGCAAAGCATGCAATCAGGGCTGTTCTGGGTCCCTCTGAGCATCTCTGCACATGATCAGCTCAGATAAGGAAGGTGTGGGTCAGGCAGCCTCCCATCCCGGCTGCACCCCATGTCAGACTGGCTTCTGTAACCCAAGGAACTGTCCTTCCTGTGAAAGCAGGGATGTTGAAAAAGGGAGAGTGGAGTCACTGGACCTGCCCTAGCCCAGACATGGCTTATTGCTGGTGCCACAGGCTTGGCTTCCTCTCCTACTCCTCTCTGCTAAGGAAAATCAGCAGATTAGCTGCAGTTCAATTGAGAGCACTTGCTCATCAATCTGATTCATTTTTCCATTAACTCTCACCACAGACTCCTAACAGTACTCAGAGGGCAGCAATTTAATCCTTCCTGATCGGAACTGGGAAATGAAGAGATCACATAGATGCAAAGTACTTGGAACAACAGGAGCAGGACCAGAGTTACAGGGTCAAACAGAATTTGGCACCTCTGCAGTTAGGACATTGCATTCTCACTTCACTGCTGCTCAATTTTATGACTAGGCATCCTAGACTCTTGTGAGATTTTCCAGGAATTTGAACAGAAATTTAGTGATGCTATCTTGGCAGAGCAGACCTTTATGCAGTATATGGTAATTCTAGTGGTAAATTATTCTTTATAGTGGGAGCAGTATAATTTTCCTGAGTTTAACACAGCGAGTCATTCTGGTTATTACAGAAAACCCCCCAAACAGTCTCGTTGATAATGATTATTATATACAGCACGATATTCAACCTCCAGAAAAATATAGGCATGTGAAAATCACCAGAACTGTTTTAAAGATCAAACCTGATTTGCTTTCACCATTTTTACCCAGTATTTCTCTGCATCCAAGTAGGGAATACTTTGTACTGGATTTTTTCAAAAGTTGGCATAGCATATATCTGATTTAATAATTCACAGCTGCTTAAGTTGTAACATCTAGTGACATTTATTTGAATTATTTCACTTGAAATGGAATGGTTACTGCCAGAGTGCAAACTTGTAAATTAAATCACTCAAAATTAAAAAAAAATCTGTATAAATTTTTGTAGGGAAAATCTACCACTTTCTGACAGAGTAAGTTCAATTTAAGATGGAGAGCAATAGAATTAATCGACAACCAATCCTTTTGGAACAACTACACAACGACTACAAAATTCTCTTTATGAAAATGTCATGACCCAGTATGTGTTAAGACTACGCTATTACAGCACCTCTATCAAACCAACACAGAAAAGTTAAAAGGGAGAGGAGAGGAGAGGAGAGGAGAGGAATTAGAGAAAAACTTTCTCCTCTTAAAGAGCTTGCTGAGTTGAAAAGTTTCAGGCTAAATGTTTCAGCTAAACCTACAAGTGTTTTTGGAAAAGTATCCAGGAGGAAATTGTTGCACTGAAAATCTTGCCAAACACTTAGAATGATAGGAATATAGGCCTCTCTGCTCACCATGTTTCCATAATTAGTAATGAAATATGTCTGTCTCCCTTTCTTCTTTACTTTGGGAAAAGCAAAACAACCCATGAAGAGCAATGAGTAAATGAAATACCGCACCCAGACATACTTCCTTTAAAATCATACTGGTCTGATGCAATGCTAAAATCAAGGTGCAGGAATCTAATTGCAGTCTCAGAAATAACCTTAAAGTAATGGCACATGTTACCAGAAGCACAGGAGTAAGAGGAAATACTGTAATCCATGCTTTTTTTCTTATTCTTTAGTGGGAAAAGACGATTCCACTCTGATATTTCACTCTGCTTGAAAATTCCTGCAGTGTGAATCTATGGGTACATTCATGTGCAAGGAGTTTAGCTGAATTCTTTAATTCATTAATTAGAAAATAAGTAAAAACTATTTTTTTACTTTAGTAGTGGGCTAGCACACATATCTTTGAGACATATACACGTCTCTTTCAGGCACAAGGTAAAAGGTAAAGAGACCTATGATATCTATAGCTCATACTATTGGCACGCAGTATTCCAGAAAATTCAACTGAAAGACATTTCTTCTAAATTTGCAGAGATTCATCTCCATCTTTGATTTTTTTTTACTACCCAATCAGCATATGAACTGATTTCACTCATTTTTATAAATAGCATTTATCTTCTTACTGCCATTCAAATATAATTTACTCCAGGCAGAGAGATTACAGACCTTGATTTTATCTGAAATGTCTTTGAGTCATAGTGAGTAAAATGACTCACTTTCATCATCACTGTTCACTAAAATGATCCTGGGATATCAAAATTGTCTGTTCTGTCTAGTCCACCCTGTTCTATTTATTTTCCTTAAGCTTGACTTCTGATGAGCAATGATTTAAGGCAATTTCCAGTTTTCCTTCATTGTTTTTCAGACCAGTCTTTCACTATTATATCTCCCAACTTCCATACCAGAAGTCCTGCCATTTTTGCAGCCACTGTCAAAGGCACATTTTGATTTACATATACTTTGCATTCTGATTCAGACTCCAGTCAGCAATACCAATATGAGATCCCACTGGGAAAGAAAGAGCTGATTGGTCCAGGAAATCTCACCCCGACAGACAAAAAAAAAAAAAAAAGGCTTTTCTGGTTGACTTAGAAGAATGCAAAGTCTAGGAAGCTAGCTGTGTTGTGCATGTGACACAGAAACAAATTTAGGCTTACTTCTGGACTCTGCAGAAGTAAGAAGAAGAAAGACATTAAAATATTGGAGTGACACAAAGGGCTATGAAGGTGAGTAAGAGATGAAGTATCTGACATATGAGGAGAGGCTGAGAGAGATAAGACTCTTCAGCCTGGAGCAGAGATTGCTTGGGGCATTCTTATCAATGTGTATCAATACCAGAGTGGGGGACTGTGGAAGACAGACCCAGGCTCTTCTCAGTGATGCCCACTGATAGGACAAGAGTCAATGGGTGCAAACTGAAATACAAGAAGTTTTGTATAAAGATAAGAAATAAAAACATAACTTTTTTATTGTAAGGGTGGTTGAACATAAGAACAAGTTGTCTGGGCAGGCTGTGGAGTCTCTGTCGCTGGAGATATTCAAAACAAAAGTGAACATGGCCCTGAGCAATCTGCTCTAGATAACCTTGCTTTGAGCAGGGGGACTAGATGGCCTTTGGAGGTACCTTTCAGTCTCAAGTATTTTGTGATTCTGGCAGGAGCTAATGTTACTTGCACCTGATAAACTGTCCCTTGGATGTATCCTGTACAGCATGCTAGGGGAATAGTAAATAGACCTGTGTTCTGGGAGTCAACATTGCTTTTGCTTTAATAACAAAATGGAGTTATATTTGACGTGCTTCCTGTATCCATTTTTTTGGCAACTGTGTTTAAACTAAATTATCTTCATGTCTAAATTGCCAAGGTAAGGGTCTCCACTCCTTTGCTTGCAAAAGGAGGAAATATTTACTTCTTTCTCTGCTATACCTGCAAGCAAACAAAAGCAAAGAAAATACAAGAGTTCAGGCAATTGCATGCCTGAGCGTGCAACCTTCAACTTTGAGGTAAATAAAGCCCATTAGCACTAAAACACGATGGAATTTTGCATGTAGCAGACCAGTTTAGTGCAATTTTTAGCAGTTCCAATAAAACCACTAAGTGAAAGAAAAAGAAAGGGTGCTGATTTCTCACACATCAAGCTATAGATAATGTTTTCTCTTCTAGGAAGAAAAATAGTGGAAGAGTAATCACATGTATAGGAAGAATAGAAGAAACTTCCCATGCCAGCATGCAGCTGCTATACTGAAAACTGACTGAAAAGTGGTCTTTTTACCATGCCTATTATTGTATTATTTTTCCCTCATCTCACTCCAAAAGATATCACTGACTCCAAGCCTTACTTTTTAGCAACAATGGCAGAAGGAGAAAAAAAGGTGCAGCTTACTAAAATTCTGTCTTTCCCTGTAAGGGGGCTGCCATTACCTTCTTTGAAACTCTAACCCGCAGAACAGTGCCCAGCTGAGCAGAAACTGGGGCAACAGCAGATATTTGCACAGGTAAAAACAGTGTACCACTAGGCCAGATCCTGCGCAGCAGTTCTATTTTCTCTCAGGAGATTTTGAACCTACAATTGATAGAGTAGAACAACATTCTTTTCCCCTTCCTCACCCAAAGCAGAGACCCAGAAATGTCAGACACACATTCTCCAAGCTAGGTAATGATGTTGACAAGGCAAAGGAGCCCTGGAGGAGTAGAAGCAGATAATTTTCATTTCCACAAAGTGCTTTCACTGTAATTTAGATAAGGCCACCCTCTGTCCCGTTTCCTAGAGATGGAAAACCGAAAAAGCTGACCCTGCAGGGGCAAAATATAATATAGAAACATTGAACAAGGGATCTGAGTTTCAAAGTTAAAATCCTCTCTTGTCCCAAAGACACTATGCCCTCTTACATTTTCAGACTGCTCCTTGTGTTTCTGTACCTAGTGTCTTCAAAGCAGCTGTTTTCCTTCCAAAGACAAAGCAAAAAACAGAATTTCTTTTGCTTTCCTAAAACCTATCCTAAAATTACTTCCAATATCAACACTATTACTCTATGATAAATGCAAATTCATGTGTCAGTCCTCCCTTCATAATGAATAAGTTACATTACATATAGGAGGCAGAACATGACTAAATAGTAATCCTAGAACATCTGATTTATTATGAATTCATACCCTTCATTAACATAGAATATTTTTTACCCACTGTCTTCTCCTAGGCAACCTACCTGTTTTTCTGATGCAGAAGGTGGGAGACTGTTGTCCCTGTTTAGTGTTACAATCCTGCTGTGGCATGGATGTGGCACATAAAGAATAATCCAGTTTGTCAAAGTGCAGCTGGGGCAGCATATACTTATTCTTGCATTTTGCCACAAAATATCCAAAGAAGTCATAATGATGATGCAGAGAATGTGGAGTTTGGTTTACATCAAAGGAATTCATGAAAATTAATGCATTTCAAAAATAAAAAGGCATCTGAGTCACTGCACAAAAGCTATTTTTGGACTTATATAATCAAATATACTTACGTATGATATAGAGAGACTGTGCCAGCTATGGCATGCATATCCCTCTACTGTAATTAATCTTTGCAAGCACTTTCAGTCATTTTAGATCTACATTTACTTCTGCCTCACACAGTTGTGGCGTTATCTCAGTTTTTACCATCTGTCACAGACATCAGAAAAAATAAATCACTGAAACCAAAGATCATAAAAATATTTTTTAAAGAATTCTAGTTTTCATACCTTACAGTTTCTGTAGGCCTGCACATGTAATTAAGACAAAGAGTACCATGTTAGTAAACGAGAATGGAACAGTATCAGCAAAGAACTTCCAGCTTTCACAAGGCCTTTGCTTAATATACTTAGGTCTTGCATCTTTCACATCGCGATTCACAACTTACATTTTAAGTTCCTCTCTGCTTTTGAATAAAGGATCCAATGGAAATAGCAGGGGAGGAAGAAATCTTTCGGCAGATCAGCAGTTGCCAGGGTGTCTTTTCATGCTCTGGCAGTTGTTTGGAGTCTCACCCAAGAGCTAGGCCATTAATGAGAAGTCTAATGACTTCCATTCCTTTTCTTAAAGCATTCAGCGTGTCACCAGTATTTATGAGGAAGCCTGCTGTAGCTACAGGGACATTATGTGCTTCACTGTATTTCAAGCTGAGAGATGTTGAAAATGGAGCATAAGTTTATCTATTTTGGGGGGGTTTTTTTGGTTGTTTTTTTTCAAGTCTCCCTTCCCTTCTGTCCTTTGTAAATAAATGTGCCACATTCCTCACAGCCTGAAGCTAAAGAAGTATCTTCAGGCTTGTTGCCAGATCTATTTTCCTCCAAATATCTACCAAATCACCAGAAGCTCTTATTAACTGAGGGAACTGAACCTTCAGACAACAACTGTTCCAGTCCCTCCTGGGGATTTTCTATCTGCATATAGTAAATAATTCAAAGTTTGAAGTTTTCTACTCTTACTCATTTAGTTTGCTTTATTTTTTCAAAGATATCAATGGACTTAGCAAACAAAATGGTGGACTTTAATACTGATCAACTCTACCAATTAAGGAAAAAAAAACCATCTAGGTAGATCTGTTTTCAGTTGTCTTCCTACAACATACTCTCTTTTCAAATTTCCCAGAGGGAAATTTGTTTTCCTTACCCTCCTGAGACCACGGCAAGTTGTTAAGACCCCAGTTTTGCAAATACATGCTGCCTTACTGAAAATTTCAGAATCACAGAATGGGTCAGGTTGGAAGAGACCACAGTGGGTCATGTGGTCCAACCTCCCTGCTCAGGCAGGGCCATCCCAAAGCACAGGGCACATGATGGTGTCCAGACAGTTCTTGAATATCTCCAGTGAGGGAGACTCCACATTCCTCTGGACAATCTGTTCCAGTGCTGGGTCACCTGCACAGTACAGAAGTTCTTCCTTATGTCCAGGTGGAACTTCCTGTGCATCAATTTCTTCCCACTGCCTCTTGCCCTATTGCTTGGCACCACCAAGGAGAGCCTGGTTCCATGCAATCAAACATAACCTTAGATATATGTACCTTGATTCTTTAGTATCTATTTATCCTCTGGCATCTATGTTATTTAACAAGTATTTTATTTAATACTAATGAACCTGTCAAGATATTAATTTAAACTCTTGTTATTTGTCAAATTACCTATTTACCTAAAGGATTAAATATATGAAAAAGAGAATCCTGGAAGTGAAGTGACAATCAATAAGACCAAAATGCTTTGAAGTGTAGAAATGCCATTGGAATACTAATTCAGCTCTTAAAATCTCTAATTGTATACCCTGACACATTTATTTTGCTATCATTTCTTATTGACACAGAAAGAAGATTTCCTCTGTTCCAACCTTCCAAAGACCTTTGAGAGGACTACTGATACTCTTCTCCAATCCATCACCAGTAACATTGAAGAGTACATAAATTATGTTTCTCAGAAAGTTCCATGATCTCTTCTTGTAGTGGTTGTGCAAGCATGATAAATACATGAATTCTCTTCCCATTTTTAAACTGAAGAAACTTTTTGCATTGTGTGTGGAGAAAGTTCCTTTCAAATCAGATTTTTTGCACAAGAGATGGAAAAAGTGTTCTTTTCCCCTGTCGTGCTACTGCCATGTTACTGATGTTTTCCTCATGTGCTCTCTTTTGGCCTCACAGTCTAAGGGAATTGCACATCAGCGTTCAGATAGGTGTCTGACTTTATAAACAGTTTTGGCTATGTATTAAACGGTGATTACAGGGGGATTAAACATTCACATCACTTATTTTCAACCTTTTGCCACTGTAGACCCCCATTCAGATAATCTAGTGTGAGGACACAGTGACATCTTGAGAAGGAATCAAGAACAAATTGAAGAGTTCTTAATGGACACTCTAGAATTTTATTGAATGTGCAAAAGTGTTTCAAAGCAGAAGTTTTGCTTCTAGTAAAAGCTACCTGAAAAACTACTGAAAGCCAGTTTTAATCTCACTTTTCTCAGTGTATCTTCATGGCATTTCATTGTGATTAAGTATCATGGGTGGTAAATGAGTCATATAACAGCACAGAATGAGGTGTTAATATCCTCAGTTCTGGGTTTTTTGTTTTTTTTTTTTTTTTTTTTCTTTGCTATGAGTGGAATTGTCCTGCTATTATGTATCCACTGGTACTTTTGTGGCATATACCTTCAGCTATAATACAGATATATGTTCTTTGGATGACAGTAAAAAATGGAGCTGGATTTTATATCTTTATTATGTTAATGATCCCAAACCTTTTCAAGCAGTTTTAAAACTATCTTTTCTTAAATGACTCATAAAATTCCCCATGCAATGTGTATTCCCCGTAACCAGGCTAACAGGACTTAGCTACTGCTCAGGAGTCTTCTAGAACAATATTTGTCATAGCTCCCTCTTGGTGCGCACAGGCAGCACACAAAAGCAGATTGTGTCATTAATCTCAGATTTGATAGAAATAACACAAGGAGAGAAGAAGAGATTAAAATAAAAAGAAATATTATCACAGCCAAAGATAAGTGTTGCCCTAAACTTCTCTGAAAGCTAATGCACTAGCAGCAATAATTCAGCCCACTAATGTCCACTGCCTGAACACACTATCATCAATCAGGAAACTCTCCCAGGACTTCAAGATAAAACCAAATGGGGGGAGTATTTGTGCAGAGCTGTTGTGCTAAGTGAGGAACAATCTCAAGTGCCTGTGAGGCAAGGAGTGATACATAACAAATAGAGGCAGATTTATAAAGGATTTAGGACTAATCTCTGTTGGACTCGGGGCTCCTGAGACATTACATCTTAGGAAAATAATGGATGCCATTAAAAATGGCTATTTATTGCATTGTGCTATTCTTGACTTACAGGACTTGCAGTATTCCCTTGAGAAATCTCCTAAATACCATGGAAAATACGTCAGTAGTCAATGGGAATTATAATTCCTGACGTGGGAGGTGCATTGTAAAGTTCAATTTAAAGCACAGGTCAGAGAAATCAGACAAGGGGAAAACATAATTGCATACCATCAATGAATCTAAATGACTCCCTAATTATGATGCAGACTGTTATGAATCCAAGTGTTATTGCAGGAAAAGAGACTTATTACTCACAAAAAGCTTTTAAATCGCTTATGTCCCAAGGAAGGGACATCGCAATGCAAAAGGCTATTTTTCTAGTCAAAAGTGCTGTGAATCTGTGCCTTACAGCTGGAAGCTGTGAAAAATTACATTAATCAGGAAAAAAATCCAACAACTTTCATTATAGCTAATATTTCATTTTGAGCCATATGGGCCATAAACTGGATTTTTTCTATGGTGTGATTTTTGTCACAGGAATCCCTTTTGTTTTGTATGATTATTTTTAATGCTTAACCTTAAGGAATTTAGGGTTGTTATCAATATGGATGTGTATATATTCACACAACTCTAACCAGTGTATCAGAAGGTGGTTTTCCCAAACCAGCAAAATGAAGCCCAGAAAGAAAGTCTGAGGCAGTAAATACTGAGCAGGTGGGAGGAGCAGGCTGCCTGGTCATAGTCTGACCTCCAGAGCTTTCTAAAGGAAGACTTTGATCTTCTGTCATTGGCATAAGCAAGTACACACATTTTAGCAAGTGCATATACTCACTAAATAGTATAAATACAAGTATTTGAATGGAGGCATGTATGTAAACAGTCGTATCTATTGCCCGAAGGTGAGTCCTCATAAATCAAACTCACTAGGAAAAAACAAAAAGCTCCACCAAGTTTTCCATTAACAATCAGGCACTCAGTTGCCTTATGAGGATTTATTTTTTAACTTGTAGAAAGGCAGCAATAGAGGAGAAATGTCCTGCCTCAGAGCTAGTTCATCAGTAAGCAGCAAATGTGTTGGAAAGCCATTCCAGTTCATTGGTAGGTAGCAAATGTTTTTAAAAGCCACTGCTGCCCAAAATGAACTTTTAGCAAATACAGCCATCAAAAACCCCATTGTATTAGAGAAAAGCAGTGGAAGGGCATTAGAGATGAGATTACATTTCTGCTGGAGCTGAGAAGTAAGTAAATGAGCAAAGTGGTCCAGGTGACAGTTTACCACCTTTTCACAGTACCTATGCTTGTCATCTCTGAGACCATCACAGCACATGATTTAGGCACATTTCCCATTTCCCAGTGGCCAGCCTCAGCATTTTCCACATTCATCTGTCTTATCCTTGGGCTTCTGGGTGAAACACTGCAGGTGTTCTGATATGTGAATCCTCACAGGTGGATAAAACCCTTCCAGCTGCTGACTAATCTCCTTGTATCATACAAACATTGTCCCCAACTGGCTGCTTCCTCCCATGGTTTTGCCAATAGAGTCTTGTCTACAGCCTTGGTATTAGGCAAAGCATTTGTGGGGTACAACTGGCCAGTTCTTGTACAAGAGCTGTTTTCGACACTGTGATAAAATGTCGTAAATTGGTATTCTCTCCTTACCAATTTAAACTACTTTTTACACCTAATAGAATAGGGATCCAGGGGAGATGTATCTGCATCTTAGAACGTGAGTAGTATCTCCATTTAATTTACTGGAAAAATAATTTTCCAGAAAAAATATTACATTGAATAATAGATTTCTATTCTGAGCTCATAGAAAGGGTTTAGAAAGGACTTCTTATAACGTGCTTAGTACATTTTCTGTAATCTGACAGTATGATCATTACAGTGATTTAGAGAAATGAAGCAAAGACTAATCTTTGCATAATTAAAATGATCAGGGCAAGTTTCACTGGGAGAGAAGATTGTTGATGAAGCATTTTACCTGGTTTGTGAGAAAAGGAAATTCTTAACATTCCCCTCACCCCCACTTTTTCAATATGCTTTTGTCTAATTTGATTTCACAGTATTTACAGAACAGTTGTAATGGGATTTTTTCCTAACTACTCTATAAAAGTGCTTTCCATCTTTCCCCACCATAAAAAAAGACTTTTCAACCATTTAAAGAGATTTAAATAATTATTAAGTAATGTAAAAATCTGTTTGTCTAATGAAGATTCTTAAATTTACTTGCAGAACTACATATACAGCTATAGCTACTGTGCTCATAACTCCTCAATTCCCCCAGTGCCCCTTGAATAGAACTTCATCTCTTGCAAAAAAAAAAACAAAAAAAACCCCAAAACAAAATAAAAAAGCCAAAAAAAACCACAAATCCCAAATCCCAGCATATCAGCATATTACGCATGTTCTGAGGTGTATGTGGAATCTCATATCACCTTCTGTTTTCTTTGATGTTGAAGCTCATCCAATTTTCCTCTCATTTTCTGTGTTGAAGGGCAACTATATTAAGGTGTCTCAAAGGAAATAGCATGAGGGTAATGAACTCCATGTCCAGTACAACTTGAACCTTGGCTAGTGCTGAGGATGACTGGCAGGTTCAGGGCTCTGCAGCCCTGGGCAGCGCTGGTCTCCCACAGCAGGGCTTGGCATCGCTCTCCTCTGATCTGGGGCACTGGCTTGTAGGCTGTGTGTGGTGTTTGAAGGACAGGACATAGGAAAAAGCCACAATCAACAGTCCTGTCAGCTCTTCTGTGTCTTTTACAAGAAAATAAAGTAAGAAAGTGGATTTAATTCTCAGTTTCACCTTGTCTGTGCCTTCTCCCAGCCCCAGCTAAAAGTGGGACAGAGGCTCTCAGTGCATAAACACCTCTCTGACTGCCTTGGTCAGAATTACCATCCACCCACAAGTTCTTCCTACAGAGAACAATACGAAGGTATCAAAAGGAGAGAAATACTTTTAGTGGTAAAAAAAAACAAAAAACAAAAGGAATGTTAATTTCTCATCAAAACTAGCAAGTCCAAACTGAGCAGATGCGGAAAATCTATATCCATGGAAGATCTACTTCATGACTGAATTCTAGCAGAGATCACCTCTCATAATAAAGTTACAAATAATGACAAAAGTTATCTTTAAAGAGTCAATGTCACCTCACACAGCTTAACATGGGTTCATGTGTTATTGAATCAGGCAATTATTTCAGCTGGAATCCAGAACATCCTGCTCTTCTGTCGGTCTCGTAGTAATTACTCCTTCTGATAATTGTTCCTTACAGGTTAATGCAAGATAACTTAATATCACTGATGTCATCCTTTCCATTATTTTAGAACTTCAAGAACTTTTTATCTAAAGAATAAATCAATATGAGTTGAAAAATGTTTGTATAAATATATGTGATTGCAATGCAGTAAATCACTAGTTTTACCATGCTACCTGCTAATTAAGAAAATTAACTATAATATGCACTAATATGTATATCCTTAGTTAACAGTATGGAGAGAAATTAAATAAATTAAAATTATTTGCTCCTTTCTATTAAAGCTTATTCATATTGATGATACTTTATAATGTTGCACACCTTCCAAAACTCAAAAGACTTGTTTAATATATATTTTATATATACTATATATTTAATATTAGTTATTATTAATTTAAATTAGCATTTATATAATTCTTTTCTTAAGCTTCAGGATGTTCTAATATATTTCTGAGTATATTAATATTCCTCTTTTGAAAAGGAAGATTCCTTTATAAAACTTGACCCATATGGTTAGATATTTGAAGAAAACACAACAGTACTGTGAGTTTTAAGGATGTATTCCTAGCAGTCAGCTTAATACCAGAGACAGGAGAGCTGTCCACTTAATGATGCAATTGCTATTAGAGAGAAGATCACTATCAAACCCAGGGTGCTACTGAAATGGTATTCTTATTTTCCTCTTACAGTTTTATATTTTGCTTTATGGTTTAAAGACAGCTCATTGCTCAGTATATATGTATTGCTGAACATTTATAGAAAAAGAAGATTGTCAGGTGTTTCCATCATTATGGAAATTTCTATCCTACAGGTTTCATCCAGCTGTGTTTTCTCTTGGACTAGTCATGGCAATAAAGACCACAGGAAAAAATGAGCAGCATTAATCACCACAGATCCTGATTTTTTTTTTAGAACTTGTACTTTTTAATAGTAATTCATAGCCATTATTTATAAGTACTTTTCTGCAGCAATAGTGTTGGCATCTATGACCTGAACATCACAACTAATTCCTGATTAACTTCAGATACAGAAAGTAGACAACCTCTTATTCGATGTGTTGAAATGTAAAACTGTTGCAGAAAAAAAATAATCTTTTGACTACTTTGTGCACAGAGAGGAACTAAAAGTATAGCATGAGAGAAGAGTTCAAGGTAACTGAACCCAAAGGTTTGACAGTGCTCTTTGCATCTTTGACAAGGCTCAGAACAGCAGAACAAACCAATAGTGCTGGAAGCTCACATTTTTCCCCCTTGCCCTTTCATCTTTTCAAAATTGTTCATGTCTATAATGCAGTAAAAGGAAAAGAAAGAAAAAAAGGCAACCTTTTTCTTCTTGTAAGACACAGGTTGATTGCTGTCTTTTTTTGAGAAGTAGTATTTGCAGAAATGAGGTCACTGTCTGAAATCACTCCCCCATCTGCTCTGTTTAGCCTGTGAGTCATATGGAGTAAGAAAAAAGATTGTCTGAGCCAGAGTTTACATGGAACAGAAAACAATAGAACAGCACAGCAACAAAAGAAATTACTACCCCACAGTTTTCTCTGTTCCTATTTGCTTACCAGCTTGGATGCATTAATTAAGAAAATCAATTGAAACAAGGTAGTGAGAAAAAAATTGAGTGCCTAAATGTGATTAAAGCAAGTAAGGTGATCATAGGAGAACCACAGCAGTCAGGATGTAAAGCGAGCATTTTCAAAAAGAAATTCTACAAATTTCATGAAGGATGAAATAATAACATTATGTTGTTACGCTGGTGTGCCTTTTGGTCCCAAGAAACAAATCTAAGGAAATCACAGGCTCTATGTACATAGTGAGAGGGGGCACAGACACAAGAGCAAAACAGTAACATAACAGGTTAGAGGAGGTATCAGCATACTAGTGACACCTTGCTCTCAAATCTTTTTCTGCTGCAATGTTTGAGAAAAAAGGAAGTTTATTTCTGCTCTTTACTTCCCTATTAATATTCTATACAGATTTGACAAAATTCTCAGATAGAGAGAAAGGATGTCTTCCAAAATAGATAGTAATGAGATTCATTGAAGTCAATATTTTTTTTCCTTTCAAATCTCTGGGATCATCTAGAGAAGTAGGTCAAAATATTCCACAACTAGTTTGTGACCTAAAAACGCCACTTTGGATGTTTTGAACTATTTGCGAAATTGGGTTTTAAAAATACATAATAATGTATGAATGGAAGGAAAACTGAATAATAAAGTAGATCAAGGCTTAGATGCATCTTTT
Organism: Bombycilla garrulus; assembly: GCA_013400315.1. Taxonomy (NCBI): domain Eukaryota; kingdom Metazoa; phylum Chordata; class Aves; order Passeriformes; family Bombycillidae; genus Bombycilla; species Bombycilla garrulus. Next base: position 316,057 of record VXBU01018897.1, on the reverse strand, counting down.
GACCAAAGAACTACAGATTTTGTTTCTTTTCTTGAAAAATAGAGTATTTAACGTTGCACATTTGTTGTATGACACAGACAGAGTTATCATGAAAAAAGCTCAACCTGAGATGTGCTTTTCTGCATGATTCTGTGGGTGGCTTGCACAGTGTTTATGTCAGTCTTAGGGAAGAGAGGAGAAACAGCTGCTCACATGCTTTCTGCAGTGAAGAACTGGGAATTGACATAACTTTCACCTCTGCCCAAGCAGGTCCACCTGCACCCTGGGGCTGGCATCAGGCCAAGCTCACAAAAGAGCTCTTCCACAAGAGGAAGCTGCTGCCCTGCTACTGCTGCTACCCGTGCTCCGAGTCCCAGCCCAAACTTCAGCCCTCAGCCCTAACAATCAAATCTCCCTTGAGAAAGGATGGGTCAAAATCTGGCACTTCACCATTTGCAGGAGTGCCTGAATGCTGACCCCCTGCCTCCATAAAGCTGAAGTTCCAGTGTGTGTTTTTCTGCCCACACATACAATATCTTCATCTTGGCAAACAAACCCAAAGGTTCAAGCACACCCAAGTGTTTCCACAGACTTATTCAACAGCCTTTTGCTTTCAGTCTCAAAATTATTGAAAAATTTCTTCAGTGCACTTTTTTAGAGATTCTACTGAAAGTGGGGAAGCCACTATCGTCACAGGAGAAGATATTGTCATAAACCCCACAAAATTTTAGAGTTCATCAAAGGGCAGCTTAAGCAGGAGGAATGTTTATTCAGTTCTTTGAAAGGGAAAGAGAGGGAGAAACCCATGCAATGATTAAGCAAGATGAGATATGCAACGTTCATAAAAAATAAATTGATGAAAAATAGAATAAATTTTAATTGTAAACTATTAAATACACTAAATAAAACTTAGGTGGGGTTTTGTAACTTGATTAATATCTTCTTGGAGGGATAGAGAATGCATATTTCCATACATTTAACAAATGATTATTTATTAAAGCATTTCCTAAATATTTAAAAAACAGCTGGCAAAGCTCATTATTGGTAAACAAACCTTTAAGCTACCTACAAGTAAAATGAGAATCAAAATCAAGCCCTTATTGATGCTCAAAAACATAAAAATAAAAATGCTGGTTCAGACAATTTTTTGACATTTGTTGTTTGCTTGTATTTTTAATTCAAATAAATATTTCAAAACCAACTCTCACCTAGGGCTGCAGACTTCAGTCCCTTGCTCTTCTGACAGAAAATTAGGCATGCAACAAGCAGTATGTAAATGAATAGCTGAACTCATGGATTCTAAATCTTAATTATGCAAATTCAGCTTGTATTTCTAGGATCTGAGTTTGCATTTTGAGCTGGTATGAATCGTGTTCTTATCTAAATGAAAATTTCTCCCAACTACTAAAAAAGAAGTTAAAAGGATTTTTATTACGCCCTTAAACCTTAAACCAGCAAATTCTTCTCTTTTTGCTCAGCTTTGCTAGCTGGCAATATTTCACTATTACTAGTCGAATAGCTAAAATACAGACAATTTGTAAGCAGAAGGAGCCAATGCATTTGCAGTAAAATTCATTCAATGACCACACTGATCTACTGAATATTAAAATTTTTAAAATCTTTCACTTTGCCCTAACTTCAGTGATAATATCCCTGCAGGTAAAACGAGATCATTTCACTTTGTTCGTTCTCACCTCACCCCAGGTTGGTTCTCATAAGGCATATCGAAACACCCTAAACTAATAAGGCTGATAGAACAACCACATTTTCCAAACACTTCAAATGCAGAACAATAACTGCTGATGTGGTCAGCTGGAGTGTCAGCCCCAAAGGATTTACACCTATGGTAACAAAATGCCGGAGAAAACACAGAACTAGAAACTTCTACCAGCCAAGACAGTCTTTGTATGTTTCTGATGAAGACCCTATGGCTCTGTTTGCAATCCCAAAATGCTAGTAACACTCACCCCTCTGCAAAATTCTGCTGGCTCATGCCCATCCCCATAAATGCTGGAACCCTTACTGCATTAGTGACCCCGAGTTTGAGAACTGCTGCCTAGGTATTTCCCTCCCCTATGCTATATTTGTATCCAGTCAATGAATCCGAAATCCCCTGCTAATTACCATCTAAGCTGTTATAAGGAATCTCCACGTGTTACTGCATGAAAGAGGATTACTGTACTTTAAACTTAGCAAGGCTTGGTAATCCCGTGTACCGCGGCACTGGGCACCATAAGCGATGCGGGTTTAGGGACAGCGCTCTGGGCAGCGTTCCCTTAGCAGAGTGCTTCAGCTGTCACCACTGCTCTGCTCCTCCTGCAATGCCCAAGAGGTCTGCTCATGATTGCCGTGCCCTTGGTGAGAAGCACGTGGAAAAAACCAATACAGATATGTGCTGAGTATATCATCATTCATTTATGTGCTTTAACAATTCTTGTAAAAATCCTGTAGTGTCCTTCCAAGATAGTGATGGCAGATTTCCTTGATGGTATTTATAGCCTTTCAAAGTTCCTCTGAAGTACATTTTAGAGTTAATGGTTTCTGTTTACAACAACTGTGGAGGAAAAAAAGTAGGCAGAGCTCCTACCCTAAGAGGTCAGATAGTCATCTTAAGCCTATGCTTTTCTCCCAATCTATGTAATTTAGACATCTGAAATTCCTGTTTGATGAACAAGTTAGTAGTTGAGGGCAGCATGAGAAATACAGCAAGTGCTCCATTGCATTAAAATATGTTTTCAAATTTGATCAAATAGTTTACAAGAAGCAAATGAGAATGCTCAGGTTTTATTCACAGATGGGGAGGAAAAAGATCACTTTTATTAATAACTTGCACACTATCAAAATTTTACACAGCCTCATTAAGCAGCTTTGAAAATCATTTGCTCCTAAAGACTTACATAATATCTTCCAAAGCTTATGTTCTTCCCTTCCAGAGAAGAGAGAGACCTATCCAGTATAGAAAATGTTATCTCAAGAGACTCCAAGAAGCTTTTGAGAAAGGCAGTGCTTACAAGTCAAAGAAATATCCTTTACACAGCTAAGAAGCATTGGAAAATAGGCTGGGAGACAAAAAAAAAACCTACCAAAAAAAGTCTATTTTTAAGGAATTTTCCAGGGGTTCATCTTACAAAGACACAGAGTGTAAGGCTTATTAAAAAAACAGTGAATACAAATAATAGTTATGAATTTTAGAAGACTGACTCCCCAGAACTCCTAGATTTTTCAAGTTTTCAATGACAAAGAAGGTTGAAAAATGGCTGATTTAGACACCACCACCGAATCACATTGTGGTGAATGAAGAAGAAAATATTTTCATTATCAGCAGCAGAAATAATCATGTCCACAACAGGGCATGGTCCATTACTCATAAATTAGATTAATCAGCTACAGTAGTTTTGTAAATATTTTAGTGAAAACAGACTCTTTCCAGATTATGAGTTTCTTGTCAATTTAGGGAAAAAAAAATCTCCTAAAATCATTTGCTATATCCATTTTCATCCGTGACATGTTTATCCCAAGATGTGGAAACATACCATATCACCATGGACGGATTTGCTTATGCTGTTAAAAAAAAAATCAATATAAAGTACAAATATAAAAAAATCCCCAACAACATTTTTGCAGTGCATCCTAATTAAAAAA
>VXBU01018897.1:196104-312429 GCA_013400315.1 Bombycilla garrulus | reverse complement strand
AAGAAAAAAAAAAAAAAAAAAGGAAAAAAAGGAAAAAAACCCATGCCAAGTATTTTATACATATATGCCCCTGGATTGAGAACTCTTTCATAGATGTCACTTGTCTACAAAGGTCCAAACTTTGCAGAGTATTTCTTCACTGAACCAAACAAGACTCTTTGTCCTGGTACCTTCTGGCCTTGAAGTCCATGGTTAAACACCTCTCCAACAATTTTTTAACCCAAAGTTAAGATCATTTCCATTGTGTCCTCATTCAGTTATTCTTAAGTCACTGAAACCTAGGAAATAGTATCACAAAAATCATGTCCTCTATAAAATTTTTAACCCTCATTTCTCAATCCATGAAGTCAGCAGAGCAGTAAACTTCAGAAATGTGAAGCTACAGCAAACTGCAGAAATGTGTAGACAGTGTTGAAGTGAAACACTGTGGACCTCCCCAAAGGCATCCCATTGAGTTGCAGCAGAGCAACAACAGAAGACCAGAAGGTTTTGTTTGTTTGGTTTTCCCCAGAAGCTGCTTAATCTAATTTTTTTTTTTTTGGTGTGTGCCTCAAAGTTTTTTTGTTAGGAGAAAGGGTATAAACTTTCCATGGCTTCTATTATTTCCCTGCCCTTTTTGTGTAACTTCAAATTTCTATAGAATGAGTTAACTAATTTATATAAGGTATGATGAGACCTGTCTATAAAATTGTATGCTTTTGATTGAATCCAACTAAATTCTTTGTCCCAGCAACTCAATGCTCTAACTTTCATGGATAAACTCCTCATTTCCCCAGGAAGTCAGTAACTCAAAATAAAGATTTCCCAGTGTCACTTATAGTGGTTATAGAAATCCAGTTAGAGAAATCCACTTCAAATAAAAAAAGGTTTAAATTTCTATGTAATACTTTCAACACTCCTATTGACAGGTTTTGTGCATGACAGTATCATCAATTTTCTTCTGATAGTGTCTTAATTTTTTTCTGAACTATTAGAATTAAACTCCTCAGGAAGTGCTTGAGAGGTCCCGAATACACTTCCCCTTTACCAGTATACTTAGCTTTCTCAGCCTCTCACTTTGGCAGTGCTCCTCTATAATTCCTGTGATCTTGTATCAGCTAACATCAACAACTTCATTATGATAACAACAAGCTTGACTGTCCTTGTATATAAATCGTCACTCTGGTGTTTCCAACCTTCCTTATTTAAATGCTAAGACTGAGGACTCCATGTGTGAAAGAGGTCATAATTTGCCTTCTCCAGCAGAATTTATAAAATAAAAGGAAATCCTTTGTATTTCTCTTGCTTCATGCTTCCACATGGCAAATGCATTATCATCTTTTTCTCCAAAGACAAAATCTGAAGTCTTGTAATGATCAAGGTTTTGAAAACTTATTCTACCTGAAATCTCTCTCACTATTCCTGACAGAGAACCCATGGGGAAAAATTTACTTTGAGTTGACCTTTCAAAACCATTTAACACAGTATTTTTGTGATTAACATAATTAAATTACCTGTGTGCAATAAGATATCTCTTCACACGTGATTAAAAGACGTCTCAGAAAGAACAGGTGGTTACATTGGGTAAGATGACAAAAGAACCAGTCCAGAGGCATTCACAGAACCTGACTGCTGACTTTCTGCATAGAGGTTTAACCTCTGCAGCAACCATGCTTCTTTTCAAGCTGGTTCCACAATAGGCAAGACACATGAAAAAGGGTACAGATGATAATTGAGCATTAATTGAAATTCCAAAGTTAATTTGACTTTAAAATATTATTTCTCTCTATCACGTAGTCTTTTAAAATATGTAGCAGTAGATTTGCAGCATTATAGTCTAAGGTTTGCAGAGCAGGGAAAGGAAGGTAAAGGTAGCTGTAAACAAGTAAGGCAAGCTTGCAGCCACTGTTTCTTAAGAAACTGATAAAGTTACTCTGAGACAAAAGCTCTCATATTTCCTCTGCTCTGGCTCTATCAGGTGTTGCCTCTCCCTACAAATATTTCTTCCTTTTTCAACACTCTGCTTTATCAAAAATTTTGAGGTCAGTCTTTACCCAAGTGGGAGAAAGACATGGCAATTCTTTTCCTGTAGAAGTGGAGTTAGTAGGAGCCAACATATACTAAAGATGTGCAAGACTGAGGGAAAATAGGTGCATCCTACAGAGAGACTCCAGTCTTTCTGAATATACATTTCCAGCTGCAGTAGAGCTTTCCCAAAACATTTTTCCTTTCCCCCTCTACGACAGCATGCTGAAAACTGCTTTGCAGAGCTCTTTCCTCCCTTCCCCCACATCACATTATTCTTTACATCTTCTCTCTTACACTGAGCAAATGATGCAGAAAGAGTAGCCAGTGTTTTCCACACAAAACAATTTGTTGACTGTTAGAGGGCATATGGGCAGGACAAGCACTGCCTTCAGCAGGGTATCTGTGCCCTCTGTCAATATTTTCTGCTCTCACTGCCCGTTCCTAGCTCAAAGCAAGCCCTGCTTCCGTCCTCTACTGGGAGCAGTCGTTTAAAGGACAAGAGTTTTTTTGTAGCTCTGCTGGAATTCACAATGCCAACACAGAAAGCCCCGTTCCTTCTCTAGTTTTTGTCTAGGAATGAATACAAAAGATGGGGTGGGGGGAGAGAGGAAGAGATGGAAGAGCGCCCCAGTGTTTCTTCTGGCATCTATAATATTCTTTGCAATGTTCAAAGACTTAACATATATTAACTGGGTTACCTAGAGAATATGAAATAACTATAAAATATTAAAATACTCAGGTGTAAGTTATTTTCATTTCTGTAACTACAGAAGAAGAAACATAATTGTTTTTATTTAAAGTAATTATATATGTCTGACAATTACTTTTTAACTGGTATTCAAATCTAGTTGCTATTTTGGGAAGGTACTTACTTTTAAGCACATGTTATGTAGCAAACACAAATATTGTTGAGATTTATCTTTCATAATCTAGTGTTACCATTTTATATAAAAAAATTAAATGTGATTTTCCAAGACATGTTCTTTTTCACATGAGTTGTTTCACAAGTCCTTTTGTGAACCTCTTTATTCACAGCCACCATTTTATACAACAAAATCATGTGCACTAGCAGATGAAAGCAAAGAAGCAGCATTTAATTTTCTGGAGATTTAAAAAGTCATGTTTCCACGCCAAACAACACGAACTAAAGTCCTCCTACTGTCAGTCATCTCATCAGTGAACTTACTGTAAATATCTAATTTAGTTTACTACTGTAAGTTAAAGAGGAGATTAAGTTTTAGAGTACTTAAAACTGAGGAAAGCTATGTTTGATTTGGAAGAGCTCAGTGAAGGACCTACAAAAACAGTTGCACAGGGCTCTGACCCCCAGGCAAAGTAACATACATGAAGTTCCAGCTAAGTTATGCTTTTACAGCTACTACTATTTCTTAGATTGTCATTTTACAGTTACTATCTCTGCTACCTTGAACATACAAACAATTATAACAGTGAAAAAAAGATATCACAAACCTGTGCTCTGGTCTTTATTTTCTCTCTGAGAAGAAAACATGCCTTGCCTAGCCTGCCTTATAATAATTTTCTCATTTAGCTGATTGTTCTTTATTCCAACCTCAGATAAGCATTGAACTATGGATAACATAGTCTCAAAATATCTCCAGGAAAGAATTTGGCTGTTTCTTTCTCTGTTATGAATGTTTAGATAGGTAATTTGCATTCAATCAAAGTTTTGCTTTGAGGGTAAGCATTTGACCCATTTGATACAGAGAGCTGCTCAACATTCACAATTCCGTCACTGAAATGGAAAGATTCCTTTCCATAAATTACATTTCTGCAGTAGGCAACAGAATTAAAATATCAAACCTTCACTGGGACAAGGAGTACAAACACAGTGGGATAAAACACTACTTGAGCCACATAACATTCATCTCCTAAAATCAATTGGAATTCCTTCATGTAAAATGTTACAAATTTTGCAACAGTTCATTTATTATAATACAGAAACAGCCATGATGCATCTAGGGAAAAGGTGTATGGCACACTTCATTTTGGGCTCCCTCTCCAAGAGGCAGACCCAGTCTGCTGCAGAGGTAAATAATGAGATGACAGCAGAGCTGCTGCCTTCCAGAGAGGTTTCCCATGGCTGTTCAGGCAGCAGCAGTGAGGGGAGAAGGGAGGGCCTTGTCCTTACTGCACCTGATGGCAACAGCTGACTGGTATACAGAGAGATTTTGAAATAGAATTCTGCTCCATGTTCAAGGAAAAAAACAACTACCCTTCATGGAGTTAAATACTTTGAAACCCTATGAAAGGCTTAAACAAAGTATTTTTACTTTTTGCATGTTTTCATATAAAGTTGAAATAAAATTTACCATGTTATTGAAACAAAATTCTGAAACTGGGCTGGGAAGCTCTGCAATGAAAGAATGACGCTCTCACATTGTGCCTGCTTCAAAACAGAATTTTCTCAATGCCAGTCAGTGTCATTGGAAAATGTCATTGAAAAATGTCCAGCTGACTTTGGGTAAGTGTCAGACTTATGAGAGGTGTATCTCCACCTCTGGGATGAGGGGAAGTAGAAGTTATGTATTGCCCCTCAGTCTTGACCTAAAAGAGTGCAACAGTGTGCTCTCTGATACTTGAAACTGATGTCAAATCTAGCTTACCTCCCTGCTACGTGAGCACCTCAGGTATTTTTAGGTATAAAAATATCAAGACTATTTGTGTTCTGAAAGGTGCAGAATAGCTTGAAAGCAGCACTAGGCTTTGTAAGAATTAACATGACGCATTCACAGCCTTATTTGTTAAATGCCACACAATATTCCATTTTTCAGTGCTTTAGCCCACCATCTCTGCTGCAGAATTCACTGCTTTCCCCAGCCCACCTCAACACTGAGATTTTTTTCATTCCTGTACACAGCCAGCAGTCTGGCAAGCTAATCATCCTCTGCTGATTCTACCAGATGCCTGTGAAATAGAAAGCTGCCCACCACCAAAAACTGGCAGTTTTAAGACTGTGACAATTGCTTGTGGCAAAATTATAATTAGTACACCAATGTTGCTATGCATTCTAAATTGGATCACACTGATTCCTGCTCCAGTTTTTTCAGACACTCTGAATATGATTTTTAAACAATTGTGATAACAGCTGCATGCTGATTGCCATTAAAACCAACATCCACCAGATTTCATCATCAAGCATGGCAATGTTTCTCTCGCTACTCCAAGAGATGGTGTCAGTGGCAAGAACTATGTTGTATTGGTCCAAGAAACGCTGTCATTGTTGTTCCCAGAGCATAAAACATCCTTGAGTGATTAGAGATAACAGCTCGTGTAATGTCTCCAAGTGGTTGCTGACATGCAGATTACACAGACATTTTGCTAAACAGAACACTCTATACAAGCCTGTTGCTCTGATTAAATATTTTTTATGTGTTTCCATTCCAAATGTTTTTAAACACCTCTAAGCAAGGGAGAGTGGGTGGAGAAATATGACAGGCAGAGAAAAATACTTAGGAATTTAACATTTTACAAAAAATATTCTTGAACAAGTCAGAAATGCTGCTCTTCTCCCTTTTTCACCAGAAATGGCTCTCATGTCACTGCTTGATCTCTGTGAATATGGAATCTATAATTCCACCAAACTTTTTTCTTTTTTTTTTTTTTTAAATACAGGTTGGTGTTGCTTAGGGAGGGGACAAGCAAGGTGCACATCTCTCTTCAACCAGTGCAGCAAGTTATTTGCAACGTGGTGGAGCTGGTGTGGGGTCTCATGGAGATGTTTTGTTGTGGAGGAGGAGACTTTTTTCCAGGGAAGGTGTGTTCTCCTGAGCCAAACAAGAACCATCACAGGTGGTGGTTTTTCACCACCCATAGTGAAGCCTGCCTGAGATCAGCTGCTCTGCACTTGCAGGCTAGTGAAACTAGCTTATTGTGAGGCAGAGAGCACAGGGGCATGCTAAGTACCGTTTTAAGGCACTTGAGATAAGAATCAAGATGATATGCTCTACTTGCTGCAGACAGCTGTGCTACAGGCTAGAGGAACCTTCCCCAGGGATGCTTCTCACTGCAGGGGTGCTGGCAGGTGCCAGGACTCTGGGCCATCCCCGGCCCCCAAATCCAAGACTTTTTTGGACAGACCCACGAGGAAGCCCCAGGGGGGTGCCCAGCAAAAGTCCACAGCCCACTGCATGCACAGAGCAGGTGGAGTGTGGACAGCCCTTGCAACAAGCAGGAAAATTTTGCCATGCGTTTGCTAATTGGCTGTTTGTGAGTTATATAAGTCATAGAACAGTTTGGGTTGGAAGGGACCTTAAAGATCATCCAGCTCCACCCCTCCTCCCAGGGTCAAGGACAGCTTTCACCAGACGAGATTGCTCAGACCGCCATCCAACCTGGCCTTGAATATTTCCAGGGATGGGGCATCCACAGCTTCTCTGGGCAACGTGTTCCAGCGCCTCACCACCCTCAGAGTAATGAATTTTTTTCTAATATCTAATCAAAGCCTACTCTTAGTTTGGAGTAATTCCCTCTTGTCCTATCACATGCCATTGTAAAAAGTCCCTCTCCAGCTTTCTTGTAGGCCCCTTTCAGATACTGGAAGGCTGCAACTAGGTAAGCCTGGAGCCTTCTGTTTTCCAGGCTGAGCAACCTCAATTTCCTTAGCCTTTACATATNCGCCATCCAACCTGGCCTTGAATATTTCCAGGGATGGGGCATCCACAACTTCTCTCGGCAATGTGTTCCAGCGCCTCACCACCCTCAGAGTAACAAATTTTTTTCCTAATATCTAATCAAAGCCTACTCTTAGTTTGGAGTAATTCCCTCTTGTCCTATCACATGCCATTGTAAAAAGTCCCTCTCCAGCTTTCTTGTAGGCCCCTTTCAGATACTGGAAGGCTGCAACTAGGTAAGCCTGGAGCCTTCTGTTTTCCAGGCTGAGCAACCTCAATTTCCTTAGCCTTTACATATAAGGTTTCTAGAACCACCACAAGCAACACAATATATCTTTGCATTGGTTGTAGCAGAGCAGCACCTGGAAAAAAAAAAATCTTTGCTGGTCAGAGATCCAAATGGGGAATTGGGATTCCCATTCCAATGGGGAATTCAAAAGAACATACCAGGAGAAGTGGCTCTTGCTTCCATAATTATAAAGTGCCTTGTAGGCATTTAGTGATGGCTGCAACAGATATGAATAAAACAACATTCACACACTGCCACTACATGACCTGTCCTCCCATTTTGATTTTCTACAAGGTAAGTGTATGGTTATGAAGCCAGAAGGTTTAAGGAGAAAAATGAAAAAATTGCAGAGCAGTCAAAGCCATTTACAAGTATTTGCTGTATGGCAAACACATGGAAAACAGAAACCCTGTGCCTGAGAGTCTCCTGCACACAGGTCACACAGCCACTGTCACCTGGCAAGGACATGTAGGTGGCTCAAAGGGACATCACAAAGGGAGTGATCAGCAGCCAGCTTTGTATAACCCAACTTTGGAGCTGAGATGCGCTGATTATTGATTGCTGCTGTCACTGTCATAGTGCTGAAGACCTAAACATTCTTTACTGTTCAGGATAGGCCTTTCTGTTGCTATTGCAAAAACCATCACTTTTTAAAAGAAAATGTGCGTTCAAGACAATTTTGTTATTCAAGGCCTAACAGTGAGCAAGCAAATCACCCTTATTCATGCAGTGGTTAATCCAGACAAAATGAGAAGGAAGAAAAACAGAAACAAAAGCTGGTCTTCTGGGCATCTCTGTGAAATGGATCTTAAAAAGGAGCAAAAGGAAAAAAAAAATGTAACCCAAACATCAAACAAACTAGTACCAACTTAAAATATCTCCCTTGAATAAGGAAAGGTATCAAATCAATTGTGTAGTAATACAAAAATTCTAGAAAATTCAATGTTCTTATGTCAGCACAACGTAATATATTAATATTGACCTAAGACAGTATTGAAACCAACTGTGGATGAAAGCAACTCTTCCATTCCCATACTAATGTGTTTCATCTGAAGTAAGGGAAATCAAGGAAGGAAGCCAAACAAGAAAAAAACCCAGTTTTGAGGGTTTAATGGACCTATAGGGAAAGAATTAGTGAGGAAAATCTCTACTACTGTAGATTTGCAATGAATGAGGGACAGGTGGAAAACCCAATAAGAGCAATAGCTTATGATTTTTTTCCAGGAATGACATAAAACAAATAGCAAACACTGCGTTATGGAGCAATTGTTTGTGTATTAAGTGGTTTTCTCTCACTGGTGCTTTCTCTTTTTAGATGGTCTGTAGAGATTGGTGTCACATCGTGTTTGGTATGCTGTGGAAACAAAGAGCTAATAGGAAACTGTTGATCCAGTTCAACATTAGCAATTTATAGGCAGTTAGGAATTAAGTTGATTGATCATTTTGATGTTATTGGGAAAGCAGCTGGAAGACTTTAGGGATATAATGGAAGAACTACAATCAAAAGCAATCCAGCTCCCCATTTTTTTCAAAACAGCTGCTTCTTTTCATTCAGGAACTTTGCATGTCTTGCTAAAATTTCCTATTGCTTTGCATATTTTGTAAAAAGCACTTATTAAATTATAATATCTTCTGAGTGTTTTGGGTTTTTTTAAATTGAAAATAAAAATTGCCAGAAATTCACAGCAAAATTCCACACACATGGATGAGATCAAGAAATCACACATGAGAATTTGCTCACAGGTTGTCTCTCACCTCGTTTCATAGGTGCTGGTGTGCTACCTTCAATGACTAACATTTAAACAATTAGCACAAAATAACTGAATACCATGGTTTGCACAGGATAAATGTCATGGTGATTAGCTCTATGCAGTTAAGGGTGCATGTGTGTGGCTAATGGAGGAGGGGAAGCAATTTTCCTCCCTGTACATATCTCCAGATGTTTGAAATAACAGGAGTCATCATCTCTAGCAGCACCACGGATACTCAAAGCTTAATTAAAAATAAAAATAAAAAAGACTGTGATACATTTCCAGAAACAGTAAAAAATCATAAATGTTATGAATGTAGGGGTTGTGTTTCTCTAGCATGTTCCCCTGCTGCCTCATCCACTCCTCAGCCACATCCCCAAGCCCTAGCCTATAGCTCCCTATGTGGAAAACCAGTACCAAAAGAATGAAATACATGGAAATATACAGCTTTTATAGGATGTTAGGCAATTTAGCTATTAATAACACTTGACGTCACACCTTCAGGGAAGCAAGAATGTTCCTGAAGGGGAGCTAAAATAGGGCAGCTTTGACTCTGTATGGCTATGAGAGCTGCAGCTGGCCAAAGGCAGCCCCACTGCAACTCACTTCTCCAGAATAACGATCTCTCCAAGATCTGTTTTCAGTGATTTTACTGTCAGCAAATTAAAAACAATAAGGAGACAGATAATATACTTGTGGTAATTTGAATGCTATTTCACGTTAATTAGCCAGGTCAGCCTTGCTGCAACACTTGAATTAATTGTGAGAAAGCGGTATCATCAGTTCACTGCTAGGTAGCAGACAGAGCTGTTCAGCAGCTAATCCGTCATTCAGAGGCAGCGTTTTGAAAGAAGATACAAAGCTTCAGGCATTGCTTTTTCTCTGTGACCCAGAGAAGCCTGAGTCCGGTCATGAAGCCTGTTATAAGTGTTTTATTAATGAAGATAATAAAGGAAAGAGACATTTACGGACTTTGGACTTGGGACTCCTAGCTGTCTCTATCACAGTCCATTTTCCAAAAGAACAGAGCACTGTCATTCCAAAGCTGTCTTTGCTTCTCAGGCTATAACACAGTGCCTACGGTCACACAGGGACTAGGTACGCTGTGTTACATGTGTTCCACACTGTGCTCCAGTGCTCCCCTCCATACCTCCACTCCCACCAAACTTGGTACAGGAGGAGAGCATTGCTTATGACGTTGCTGTGAGGCAAAACTTGTTAGCAAAAGGTTTCGCCTAGTGACAGCAGAGCCACATTTTCCCCCAGACCCCAGCACTGCTCTGTCTTGCTCGGTGTTGGCAGAAAGTTTGTGCATCCCCAGGGGAACCTGCAGAACCCCTGCAAGCTCCACTCTGCTTTTCTGTACAGCCTTTTCCCTGTCTCCACTATAAAGTTATTCTTTGCTCTTCTTAAATGCTGCTGAGAAAGCCCAGTGACAACCTGCTTAGAGGAGGAATAAAAAGGAGCATTTGTCCTCTCTGGATACAGTACAGCACACATACAAATATATCTCCAAGTGATAAAGGATTCCTTCTTCTTTCCAAAAGTAATTGATAAGAGTTTTCTCGCTGTAAGTCAAATGCAGATGATTAAGTAGGGTTATTGTTAGTATAAAAATAATTTTCTGTGTCACGATGGAACATTAAAATACTGTAAGAAACCACGGTTTCCTGCCATCATTTAGAAATATTTGTCATACAAAAATAGACAATTAATGGGCATGTAAAATTGCCTCATACTAATCCCAGGCCAACAGTTTATTATTACTCAGTTTTTGGGGCACTTTCCTCAACAGAAGGCATCAAATTGGGTGAGACACTTCCATTGGATTAGCCTACAAGGTCATTTTCTGACTGTTAATATAACTCACAGTAGAAATTTACATGTTTTAAATATAAGCAAATTTTTTATTCTATTTGTATACCACATCATTAAAAGAATAGTTTAGCTGTAGCTTTTTGACCTAACCAAAGAAAAGACAGTAACCCAATGGAAAGAGTCCAGTCTAGCTGATCACACTTTTAGGTCCATGACCTCTTAAGTGCAAAAGGTTAAAAATAAACAAATAAACAACAATAACTGTTGAGACTTTTTCCTGGTTAGGCAGTGTGCAATTGTTTTGCTTCTTTGCTTCTCCCACTGAAGGTAACATATGGCCACAAAGGAGAATCTGCCAATACAGCACACAAAGCATCCACATATTTTCTCCCTATCACAATATTTTAAACAAAACAAAACTAGTTCTTCCCTCAAATACAAGATCCGAGCATATCTGCCACATCTTCCACCCCACCCCAAAAAAGAGAAAGAGCACTTTAATCCCTGAGAAATAAAGATTATTTTCAATGTGGAGCCAACATGTATGGTTGCTATGGTGACATAACAGTTGGTTAAATTCAATCAGTTCTCCCTATTACATGGTATTTTGTTTAAGAATTCCCTATCTAAAGAAGAAAGCTCCCTTCCCCCTTTTCCCTTCCCCCCATCATTTAAGAGTACTCAACAGGCATATTACTGTACTGATCACTGTGACACCATGACCTTGATGTGAAATCTCTTCTTGAGGGAACCCCCAATAAGCTCCAAGAATAAACAGCTAATCAACTGTGAATACATATGACACATTGCATTCTCCCTTTACTTTCCTCTATCTTATCTGATACATTCCTGAGTCCTTATACACTAATGTGTCTTTGCAGAGGCCATTTTTAACACATCACCAACCTAAGCAGCTGGATTTTTCACCCCCGCCTATGTTTTCCTTTTCTGAAGCTTTTCAAATAAGTAGAATTCCATTTTCAGCTATGCAGAAGTTCAGCCACAGTGGAATCATTTTGAAACCCCACAGTAACATGTGTAGTGTTTGACATCACTAGGACTGGGAGCTTTTTAGAGTCACTAAAGGCAATTTCCACTTCCCAAATAAGAAAAGTATTAAGGCTAACTAAGGGAGTTTGGAAACAAAAAATCTGATGGAAGTAGATGGGAGGTCACTTTAGTCCCATAAATATATCTAAAATAGCCATAAAAACAGTGAAAATGAGTAGAGATAACATGGGATCAGAGAAATCTTAGCACAGGAAAAACATGCACTTGCTGATGCTGAAATACCTCTCCCATGAAGACAGGCTAAGAAAATTGGGATGGTTCAGCCTGGTAAAGAAAATGCTCCAGGGAGACCTCATTGCAACCTTCCAGTATTTAAAGGGGGGACTTTAAAAAAAAAGGGACTAGATGTTTTAGAAGGGCCTGTAGCAAGAGGGCAAGGGGTATTTGTTTTAAATTTAAAAAGGGTAGATTTAGACGACAAGGAAGAAATGTTTTACAATGAGGGTGGTGAAACACTGGAATGGGTTGCCCTGACAGGTGCCCAGTGCCTGGAAACATTCAAGGTCAGGTTGGATGGGACTCTGAGCAACCTGCTCAAGTTGAAGACATTCCTGCCCATGGTGAGGAGGTTGGACTAGATGACTTAGGAGTCCTTTTCAACCCAAAGCACTCTATGATTCGATAATTCCAAATGACACTGAGTGTGTTTGTTAAGGCTTTAAGAAACTGCTTGTTAGATTGTTTATGGGTCTGTCTTAAAACTGAGACTTTTGTGCACTGCTTCATCATGCAACCAATCTCTAGAAACTCAGTAGTAAAAGTACGGAGAACAAGGGCACAGAGTGTCTCTACCTTGCAAGCAGAGTGAAATTCTGCTCTCTGTGCAGCACCCTCAGATAATTATGGCAACTTGGATTTGAGCAAGACTTTTACACACACATAGAGTGATAGACAAGGGGAAATGGCTCTAAAATGAATGAATGTGTCTTCAGATTATGCATTAGGAAGAAATTATTCACAATGAAGACAGTGAGACACTGGAGCTGATTGCCCAGAGAAGAGATGTGTTATCCCCAAATGTTTTCAAGGTTGGATGGGGCTTTGACAAACAGGTCTAGCGGAACACATTTCTGCCCATAGTGGGAGGATAGAATTATAGGACATTTAAAGTTCCTTCCAACCCAAACCACTCCACAAAGACTGCAGATGTTAGCAAAATATGAGTTTTTTACACACACAGAGACCTACACTGAAATCCAGGAGTCTCAGACACGCACTTCCTTTTTATCCCTGTCCACACCTTGTTGCCACTCAGGGAAGCAGGTTCCAGGTTTACTGATAGCCTTGAGCCAGTGCTGGGAGAAAGAAATTGTTCCACTTCCTCATTCTGCTTTTGGAAAAGAAATACTGCTAGAATTGATGATCTCCCAGGACAGAGAGTAAAGCTTGAGCTGAGGCAAGCCTTGAACTGTCTCTGAAGCATCTCAGTAACCTTAGGGGTTCCTTTCAGCTTTTGTCTTTTGCTTCTCATCCTTGCTGTTCATTCATCATAAAAATAGACAAGCTCATATTTTAATGACAACTTGAAATATCTCTTTTCCTCTCTTTCTAGCCAAGGACATTGATTTCAACTCAAAATACTGTTTCAAAATGTTCTCCCCACTTAAAAACCTCACTGAGCTTTTAATGCACACTTACAAAACGCTAAAAAATGTATTTTATGCAGAAGTTGAAAATTATGCTAATCCTGACAACCAGCTCCCATATTCAAATTGTTGCAATAACAGAATTGTGTAAATTTGTATTATAAGAATGCTTCTCCCACTGATGTGGCAGCACAAAAAACTTACATCTAACCAAGGGAAGTCTCACTAAGATGTATGGCATGCAATGGTGGCAAGCCTGAGGCCATTAATTTGCCATACTTTTTCAATTCCTCTTCTGTTTTTATTCTAAAGTCATATAGTTAAATTGACAGTAAAGAAAACAAAGCACACAGGTAGACAGAGAATTGTAGGGTATTTTAATGTAAAAAGATATTAATATCTCAAGGATTTAAAAAGGATTGTCTGCTACAAATCTGCAAAGCAAATCTGAGACTATTGTGGAATGTGCTATGTTATTTGCATTCAATTATTTGCACTAAGCCCTCACTGACTGGCAGAAGAGATTTATGCCTGGCAGAAGAGATTTATTTTGTGCATCAAAGGATCTTCCATTTGGAGTTTACAATGAGCAGATGGGAACAACTGAGAGTAATAATCTTTTTCTTCCAGTGTACTTAAATAAGTCACCATATATTGCTTGGTGTTAAAACAGAATGGAGCTAATGCCCTCTATAGATATTACTGTGTTTTCTATGCTGAAAAATTCTTCAGAAGTTTAGACAGTTGTTTGGATACTAGCAAAAACCTCCTTCCAGGATCCTGGTCCTTGCTGTGGAATAAGGTAAGGTTTAAAAGACAGACACTAATGGCATCAATAACTTTACTTGATAGGTACCATAGCAACACCACTTCCAAACTCTGATGAGCTCTGGAAGGTGTCAGAAATATTTCAGCAGTTTTATTGAATTCTCAAAACAGATTTACAAAGGTTAATGTACCTCAATTATTTACTTGCAGAACCTCCGAAGGGTGCTGGGTTTTGAAGCATGTAGTTGATGGAGGACTATGAAAATGGAGATTTCATGGACTAGCTTAGCTAGATGGCAAAAACATGTCTGAGAAGTCATAGCCCTTCTTTAGGGAGAAAGGGCTCCAAAACTTTGGGCCAAGGACCTTGCCAGCAGCTCACAATACTAGACAAAGCCTTTAAGTCACATCTTTGCTGCTGATATGAGTCTTTTTAGGTAAATCTAGTTTGAAAATGCAGTCACATGTAAGAGAAAGTTGAAACTACCAAGACAAATTGTTTTGGCAGGAGATGAACTGCAAGTGGGAGCACAGGAGCAGAGATGGGAGAATCAGGAAGCCAACACCTGAGCTAAACACCTGTGTGAATGGTTGAAGACGACAGCAAGCAATTAGAGGCAGCTTTTATAAATTCATCACCAAAATAGAACCCACATTCCTTTCTACTCTTTGCCTGCCCTTAGTTCACCTTTTATTTTTTCATGTCCTCATTCACCATCTTGTCTCTTCAGAGAAGTACTCAGAACCAGTGAAACCCCGGTACCAGCTGATATGAAAGCAAGCCCATTGCAGAAGAAGCAAGGATGGTTTGGTTTTCCCAAAGGGAAGAAAATGGGAATGACAAGCTTAAAAATACTGAAAAATATGGGAGGGCTTACTGAATACCTGTGTGCTTTTGTTGGGTTGTGTTTTTTATTTGTGGGTTTTTTTTAATCATGACTTCTAGATTGCCTGTTCAGAGAAGGCACTGCAGCATAAATTTTGAAATAACTTATGTGCAACAGCACTGAAAGATTTAACAAAGAGCTCTAGGAAACATTGATTTCAAAATAATTTTTGTCAGAACACTGAGCACACAAAGAAAAACAAACTCTGCCCAACATTCACATGAGAAGAGCATCTGTTTGTCCCTCTAAGTAGAAGAAATATAAATATTTTTTGCCCTCAGAGGAGAAAAAATTTGGAGAAATCTCTTTGGATTTGGTCCAGAAAGCAACCAAGAGGGTTTCAGGAACTTCCTCCACCACAGTTCTGAAGAGACCTTCTTAGCTAGTGTTGAAATTTCTGATAATCTTAAAAGTTTTAGCTCTGCACAGATGTGAAAGAATAACCCCAATACCCAAGCAGCTCAGTGCTCAGCCATACCTAAATCTAATTAAGGCTCAACATTTCTGTGCCCATATCTCAGACAGTTTAATCCAATAAAACATACTCAGATTGGTACTACTGTATACTAACAGGATTAGTTCTTCCTGTCATCAAGCACATTTTACCTAAAGATGGCTAATGACAGTCTACCTTCTGAGCACATTTTATGAGAAAGGACCCTTTTCACTGACTAAGTGAAGAGAAGGAGTTTGTGAAGGGGAAATGAGCTGAAACTTATCAGGAGTGCTTCACAGGCAGGTGTTACCAGTCAGCAGAGATGTGGTGTCTTGAAGTATGATTCAGACTCACATCACTCTCCACAGATTTGTAACCAAGGTAGTGACCTTGGATAACTTTTGTTTCAGAAGGTCCTCAGGTCCTTGTGCATCCCATCTTCTCTGCTAACGACTTTGGGCACCTGAGCTCAGCCTCACCTGGGCCTGTTCCTGCTTAACACCCAAAACTTCACCTTTGCTGGTTCTAGCCCTTCAGTTCCTGTAGCAAAAATGCAAACAAAGCTTGGAAGCCAGAAATCAAATGTCAAAAAATGTCCTTTGGGCTACGACACAGCTGCTGGAAGAGCAGGGAAAATCAAAACTTTCACAACAGAGCATTTAAAACAAGCCCTATGCACTTTCCAAAGAGGGTGGGAGGATATTTGAAGCACAGGCACATAGAACTATCTGGGGCCTAGGTAAGCTGGGTCATTTCAGTGCAGCTCTGCAAGGTGGGGGCTTTTGCAGCTATAGGAAGGAATTCTTTCCTCAGCTCAGCGTATCAGCATCACAGCTTTCATTTAAAAAACATCCAAACTACACTTAAACCAATGTACTACCTGGAATAGATAATCTTTTTTGAAAATATTGGATGCATATGTAACAAGGAAATAAGTTGCTATTTATAAAGATTCTCCTGAATACCTTGATCAAATAGACATTGATGGATTGCTGAGACAACTATTTCTACCCTCTACATTTTTACCTGAATTCAACAGTGTATACATGAAAAGCCCCACAGGATTAATACATCCCCACGTTTCAGCAGCACCCAAAAATGGTGCATTTTGCATTACCTATGATCATCTGTCCTCATCTGCTTGATTGCTTGGTTTAATCTTGAAATTAAAATGCCCAACAAAATTTCAAAGATTCACATTACGTTCCACAGCATGGTGGTGGTTTTTAATTTTTAAATAACTTGTCTGTAATGCTGTGACTCAGAAGAAGTGTGAATGACAGAAAGAAACTTATTAGATTAAAAACAGTTTGTTGGAGACAGTAGGGAAAATGAATTCACCCACAGGAACAGGTCCAATGTTTTATTTTATTAGCAGAGATTCAGGAGCCTTCTTCCCACTCCACTCTCCAGCTCATGCACTAATCGCTGTTGCAAGGAGCCATTCGAGTCAAGGCCATACAAAGCCTGAATATGGATTAAATTTGTCTCAAATAATGTAAGAGTAGTCCTAAAGTTGAGTTCAATTTTGGTTACAGCTTGAAGAAATCCATTCACCTCTGGATGTTCCAGAAGGTGGGATTTTCCCAGCTTTTATCACAGAAGCCCACTGTAGAGATAGGACCCCAAAAGCACTTTACCTTTAGGTGCTCATCAGCCCGTCTCAGTCAATGCATAGCCTGGAGTACCTTAGCAGATTATTGCAATCCCCTATATCTACTTCAAACATTTTAGTCAAAACTGCCAACATTTTGGAAATGCCAGGCGCACACTTTCCTACTTTCAGCCTTTGCCTCCAGGATCAGTTAATCAGGTTTTTTCCCTAGTGCCCCAACTGAAGCAGGCAGATATATTGCACACCCCAAAGCAAGCCCTGAAAAGAGAACAGCTGAAGTAAAAGATAGTGCCCTTTTACACTCAGTGCTGAAGCGAAGCCATCAAAGTCCCGGTCAAAAAAGTCACATTTTTCTCAGGAACATGAAAGTTTGCATCACTGACTCTCCAGCACACCATGAGACATGTCCTGGGACCACCCACGCACACTCTGCCCTTCTACACATCCACACAGGATATGCACAGGGAAAAGTTTCAAAGTCCACGTGATACTTGTGTGCTGAGCAAGTAACAGCGGTTATTATAGCCCCGTCGTGCAGGGTTAGAAGTAGACTGCGGCAAGGTTTTTTGGCATTTAAAAGGCAAGCTGTAGTGGAAGAAAAGGTCATGGAGTTGATGCTCAAAGAGGAGCCCCAGTAAAAGAGTCTCACAGTTTTAGGGAAGGCAAAATCTGGGAATTGCTGGGAAAATATGAGGTAATGGTGATTAGTGCTGAAAGGAAAGAGATAGCGGGAGGCTGGACCAAAGCAGGCTACATAGCAGTCCTGAGCTTAAAAAAAATAATCAGTTTTTTGTGATTCAAATGTGTTGTTAAGTATTTCTTGACAGTCTCATAATTTCTTCCTCTGGAAGTGTTCCTCAGACGTGAACATACTGATATTTATTATAAGAAAGCGCACTTTGATCTCTCAATAGATCACTGAAGAGACCCATCTGCCATTGCAAAGATGTTAAAGCACACATGCAGAAAAGGGCAAACAGAGTAGGACATACTGAGCAGCCAGCATCTAGAAAGGCAAGCTTATTTGGGCAAAAGAAAGACCTGAGCTAGAAATTTCTGTGTCCTGGGATTGTGTCCTGATGTATCAGAATATATAAGAGGAGTGATTCTGATGTATCAGGATATATAAGAGGAGTGATTCTTCTTTAGCGGCTTTTTGTGAGGAGCTGGCAAGTTACACTGTTCAAGGAGAAGTCCCAGCTAGCAAGTGCACACAGAACAGGCAGTTCAGCACCTGGAGCTGTGTGATGAACTTACAGCCAAATTGATATCATTTTCTGAAGCAAGTGACTCAGTCTTACCAGAGCATCTTGTTGTTTATAGCACAAAATGATCAACTGAATAGAACAGTTCAGCATATTACCAAAAGAGGCAATAACCTTATAGGACTTAATCAAAAAAGAAGTTTAAGGTTCTTGAAGAGAATGATTTTATTTCTACAAATTTCTTATCATTCAAATTTCCCTCAGTGTTTCAAATAAAAAACATTTTTAAAAATAAAAACTACTTAATGAAATAATTTATTATGTTTTTCCTTCATAGAACTGTCACATAATATAGTAATTTTCTTAACACAAAAAAAATCTGAACATCCAGATCTAGCTATAAAGAAACATCAAAATATATAAATTTTCATTAAATCAGTTTGATTATATTCTGTCTAAACAGAAAAAATTTGTAACTAATTATTTAAAACATTTACATTAATTTTTTAAAAAGGAACAAAAATTCAAAGCTTTCTTAAAGCCAGTTCCTACCCACATGATATTCCCCTACCCCACTTTGTGCTCACAAATTTGGAGGCTATGGGTACACATCTGAAATCCACAGCTGCATTAAGATTTCAGCAGAAGGTAAGAAACTCAGTTATTCAATACTTGCATCATATTTGGTGACCTGACAGATGTTTTACTAGCAGCTGGGAAAGAAATAATTGGCAAATTGAGCACACGCTAAAGCAACACAATCTGCTTCTGAGAAGCAGGTACAGGGTTTGGGACTGAAATAGCCACATATAGACAGGTGTATTAGCAAGATATGCCAAGGAAGGAATAAAATTAACCAACCTCCTGTCATAGAAAATGGCACGTGAAGTATCCTAGGAGAGAGGAAAAAAATAGGTTTGTTTTACTTCATATTTCGAAAAACGTGAACATGGCTTAGGTTCTTTGCAATACATAGTTGTTAAATATGAAAAAAGGTATATACCACCTCGAAACTAAATTATAAAAATTCTTGTAATACACAGATTACACAAGAACAGGATTTTTTTTCTTTCCTACAAGATAAGTGGACAAGAAAAAAAGAAAAAGAAACCTAAGGCTTCCGAGTATGTAATTTTCAACCCATTTGACAACTGGTATTACATCAAGCAGCCTATTGTATCATTTCCTTGCTTCCTGTCTTTCAAAGGTATGTGTGGCTTTCTCAGGTCCTCTGAGTAAAAGAAATGTCACATCAGATGAAATAACTGTGGTAATGGCAAGGCAATTTCAGGTTGTGAAACAGAACTGTGAAGTACAGCTGGGGAAAAGCCCTAAACTGAGCCAAAAGGCTGCTGAATTAATGCAGGCACAAAGTATTTAACATAAGCTTTTATGTTAGAAGCAGTCACCTTGGCAAAACAAAGATTTCTAGAAACAGAATGAAATCCTTACAGCTTGTTGTACTGAGCAAACAGGCAGGAGGGACAGAGCTGCACTAGCGTCTGCCTTCTATGTGTGCCTTTAGTGTCACTAGTGTCCCCATCCTCCTCACCCACTGCATGATTGAAAGAAACAAAATCTTTGATGCCATTATGGCTTCCATATCTAATCAGTGTTGGTGGTCTGTGATTCAGTTGCTTAGATATGCCTGATCCTGGGTCGCTTTGGTTTGGGAGAATGAGGCCTAGGACTAAATCAAAGAGTGAGAGAACGGCTTGAATTGGAAGGGACCTTCAAAAGCCATCTAGTCCAACCCCTTGCCATGGGCAGGGACAACTTCCACTAGGTGCTCAAAGGTTGCTCAAAGCTCTGTCCAATGTGGTCTTGAACACTTCAGGAATGGGGCATCCACAACTTCTCTGGACAATCTGTTTCAGTGCTTCACCATCCTCAACATTAACATTTTCTTTCTTATATCAAATCTAGATCGACCCTCCCTCATTTTAAAATCACTGCCCCTGCTCCTGTTACTAAAAGCCCTTGTAACAAGTGTTTGTTCATGTGTCTTATAAGTACCTTGCAGATCTCATACTTGTGGCAAAGGTGCGCCATGCTGTATATCATCTACATTCCTTCCATAAGAGGTCCTCAGAATGCCTAATAAACATCTAATGAGTTTCATAACACCCTGGGAAATGTGCATGACATTTTAGAGAGGGATGAAGAGGTATCGAAAGATTAATTGCCTTGCTGTACCCTGACTTTGCAACAAGCACCTGTCAGATATTTTGAAATGCACAGATTACTTCAGCTTCTCAAGGAAAGTCAGAGCTCCCGTGACTTTAACATAGATATGTGTACAGGCACGTGCTGCGGATCAGACCTAAGCAAAGAGATAACTCAGTAGAAAAGAAAACAAGGATTTGGTCCTGGTGAAATTTGTATCTGAACACCTATTTCATATCTTTAAGATTAAATATTGTCCCTGTGCAGTACACACTGAAATATTTCTTCAGGAGCATGATTTCTAATAAAAACATTTTAAGTTGAGATTTTGTATAAATAAATAACTGAAAAATATAGTTTTCAGAATAGGGGAAAAATAATCTTTCAGACTTTCTAAAATGTTTCATATCAGTATTTCTATTTTTGCAAATTAAACATTACCTAAGCACATGCAAATGTCAGTCAGTGCACAAGTTGTCAAAAAATCTCAACAGTACAAATGAACCTAGAAGCTGATGCGATGAATCAGTTTTTAGAAGGTCTAAGACATAAACATGTATTTTCCAAATTTATTCCAGGTTCATCTCTCTATTCCTCCTTTTGTTCTGCACTGCTGCTGTAGAACAGAAGTGTGTGAGAAAAGGGTTTGGCAAAATATCCTTTAGGTTCAATTCAAACTACTCAAATTATGCAGTGTTAACAACTTCAGACAGTTTTCACAGAAGACAAATGAGTGAGTATTACATCAAAATACGTAATTGTTTCAAAAAGAACATTTTGTATTGGCAGGAATTGTAATTTTAAAAGCTGTAGAAGCCACACCTTTCTCAGGCATTGGATCAGTATTTCAAGGAAAAATGAAGCTGCTAAACAAAGCCAGAATTACTATCCAGGTTGTCCATTTATTTGGAGAAGTATTTCCACTGACATGAACATAGCGTGCATTGACAAGATTATCGTTGGGGGAAAAAATAGTCACAGTCTCCATGGAAATTATGCATACCAAAGAGTAAAAAAAAAAGAAACAAAACCAAAAAACCCAACAAAATAAAAACCAGGTTGAAAACTTTTGGGTGGGTTGTTTTAAATCTGGTTTGGTTTTAGATACAGAGATAAAAGCTCTGTTACATGCTTCTTAGAAATGTTTACAGTCTCCATTGTGACATCAGGGTCTAGTGATCCTTAAAAGACTTTCAGGTCTAGGCCCTAAAGTACCTGAAATTTTCACACACCTCCCCCTGGCAAATGAATACAAGATTTACCAGACGTTTACCTCAAGCAAATGATGTGTAAATAATTTCTGAAATGTTTTGCATTCTCTCTCAAGTAACCACATGAATATACAAGTTGATGTTTGGCCCTGCTTTGCTTTTACCTTAAAAAAAAAAGTGGTCTATTAACATTACATAAACTCACCAGGTCCAAGGGCTATTTTTAATAAGATTTTGGGTTTGTTTTTAGTCCTGAGGGAATTAATCAAATTTACCTTTGATTTTAAATCCTCACCCCCTTCAGTGGAGTCCAACAGAGCACAAACTAATTTTCCAGGTTTTGGGGGCATTGTTTTAAAAAGGTACTGTCAAAGACTCAACCAGTTTATCTAAGTTACCTATTCCTGTGGAAAAAGATGTGCCTATCTTACTCCATTCAACAAGACTTATCTCACTTCCACCAACAATGCTTGAGGTCAATGATTTCCATGCCAGCTTACCTCTCAGCTGAACAGTCTGAAACAGCAGCAAAACATTTTTTTATTTCTGTTCCTAAAATTTAAGTTTTTTTTACCTCTTACCTGGACTAGGGACTCCCTTTTGTGCTGCATATTCACAGACTGCATTGCTGTGTTGGAAGATAAATGCAGAAAAAGGAGCTACTGCTTTGCTATAAGGCAAACAATACCTAATCCTATTTCTTTTCTTCCTGAAGTATGGAAGATTTGGCTCCATCTTAGATTCTCTGCCTTCAGTTTGTGAAAAATAACTGTTGCATAAGGCGTGAATAATATTGTGTTATATAAATATCTTGTAGTATGTGAACACGAAAGTGTATATTTATGGAGTGAAAAATGCGTAAAAAGCCGATTGCTTTCTTCCACTTTAACTTAGTAGGAATTTTATAGTTTTTAACTATACTCTTTAAAGCTTAAGTGTTTTCCAGGCAGATTTGGGAAAAACTGGCAAAATTCCTTGAACTTCAAACCCCACAAAATGAGTATCAATTCTCCTCAGTTTCTCATGTCCTCCCAGATATGAGCAACATAAGAAGTCTCCTGCTATCATGCTGCTTGTCAAATTTTTAGTGTTGTATCTGAATTTTAAACCAACAGTAAGACAAGGAGGCCTGGGAGATATATGCGATAGTAACAAAATCATGTTGATGCTGCATTCTTGTATTCCCTAGTTGTTACAGCAGTGGTGGCTAATTCCAGTGGAATATGTGCTATTAAGCTGACTTCCTTATGTTCTTTTACACAGCAATGTGGAAGTCTTTTATTTTCCAGCTGGGTTGTTTTCCTTTGATATTGCTTTGCTGGTGAGTACATCCCTTCTGTTTTGCTCATGCAAAAAAGCTAAAGTAGAAAGCCCAAAATAAAATTGCAATAATTAGCATTTTGTACTTTTGCTCTCTGAAGGGACTAGCTGACATAAGAAATTTGCAAGAGCTTTTATATCTTTCTGAATCCAGCATAAGGCAGTTGTCTACTATTTGCCCATAATTCTACCCTCTCTTTTTTTTTTACTTATTCTTGTAGGCTTAGTTTTTGCCTATTTTAGAAAAGATACACTTTCTTTAAAATAAAATATTATTCACTCTTAGTGCAGCAGCAAAATCTGAGGTAACTTAATGTAGTTGTTTACCAAGGCAAGACAAAATGGTTTTAGTGTGTCCCTTACCACTTCAGGCAAGATGAACCTGTCTTCCAGAAGGCTTGCCTTTATCTTTCCCTTCAAATCTTCATGTTTTACTGTGGTACAACAATAGAGAAGCCAGCCTGTAATGTCACCACCTCGAGGTATTTCCATGATTTCATTAAAATGCACCTTTCTGAAAACTCAATCAAGATTACTTTTCTCCTTAGCAGACATAAAAATGCTTTTGAACAAAACTGAAAGGGAGAGGCCAAACTAAAAGCTGTGGCTCAAATTAGTTTTGAAAACCAAAGTGAAACTGCCTCGGGATCTCTTTCATGCATGATTTTTATCTGTCCGTAGAAATATGGATAGCAGCTATTTGTTACAGCATCTGTTTATTACAGAAACAGCCTTTCCCTGGGTTTGATTATTTTTTTTCCCAACAGAATTACCCCCTTACATAACGCACTGACAAAACTGCAACTCTACAAGAGCCCAATGGATACATGCAGAGCACACGTTTGCACTACCATCACCAGAGAGGTTGCAGTTATGTAATTTATCAGCACAAGTACAAATTAACCTTGCAAATGAGAAAAGCCAAAGATGAGAGAGACAAAGAGAAAACAGAATCATTTAGGTAAATTTCAAGCAACTTTAATTAAGCTTTCATTTGATTTCTGCACTTGTTGCCTTTTCTCCTTGCATTGAGACTCAAATCTGCCATGGCTGCTGCTCTGTGCTACATTGATGACAAGGGGTGACCGCAGGATCATGGAACTCAAGGCCACCAGCACTTCAACCAAGCCAGAATGCAGTAAAATATGAAAGCAGACACTGGTCTGTACCACCTGCCTTCACCCCATGAGCTGAGACAGCGAGTTAGCTAAAGGGGAGGCGTGAGAGCTGCAGTGGAGGTAACACTGAGCAGGCACCTGATAACCCCAGAGACTCCAGCCAGAGGGACAGAGACTCTGTGCTGCCGAGCATGCAAGATATGTCATACTCTAAATCACAACTCTGTGGCTGTTGCTGTGGTAACCACACCTTTTTAAAAACCAGTTGGCAGATAAAACATTTAGACACTCTCACACCCTTCTTTTGCACATAGGTGAAGACTGCAAAAGTGTACAGCCCTCATTTGACATAGGCTCTTATTTTCCTGCCATTAATTCTCTACCACCACCTCCCCAAGTACTCAAGATGGGTCTGCAAAGAATGAGATATAGACTGGTTTCCCCAGTTTCTCTGTACAGCAGCCACTCAGGAAAAAAAACAAAAAACAAACAAACAAACAAAAAAAAAATCAGAAAAAAAAAAAACCCAAACCCAAAAAAACCCAACAAAACACAGCTTTAATCTTTTATTGCCTTTCTCTTCTTTCCCAATTTCCTCAAGATTATGCATTGTTCCTAACTTGAATTTCAGCTTAGCTGTCTTGTTTGTTTTGATACGTAGACAGTCCTTTGTCATGAGTTTACAGAAAAAAATGTTACCATATTACAGTGCTTCTAGGAGGATTTACTACTTTTATTATTAGAAGGTATTATGCTAAATGTATCAGTACAATTCCTTATCAATTAGGGGATCTTCCATAGCACACTAAATCCTAATGGTCACCCCACAGAGGACAAGTGTAGGACCTATATTTGGGCTTGATCCCAGTTCCCTCTTGGTGACTTTGGCATGAAGAATCCCCTAACACGGTTTGGTATTCCATGTAATGGAACCATTGCTGGAACCTCTCCTTTGACCTTGCTCTTGGTGTGCTGAATCTACTCTCCTCCAAATCACTTAGAGAAGACAGAAATGAAGGGGAAACCCTGGCAAAACCACTACCAAAGACAACCATTAGGTTGTACAAAGACAAAATTCATGAGCAAACATTTCTGTTGCACTGAAATATCAGAACAGTTTGTCCTACAAGAGAATTCATGATACACCACAAGCCCCACACGTGCAAAAAGCTTATGGTTATGGGTGGATTGTTTTACATTTAGTAAATTCCTGTATGTTCCTAGAGATTCTCTGTATTTATTAATGGATGAATTATCACAAAAGCCTCAGGTTAGCTGCTGCTGAAGGCCGGTTCAGGGTACTTAAGTAGGCCTGAAAACATGGTACAATATATTATGTGTAAAATGCATATGTAAATATTTAAAAGACTCATATGTAAAATGCAATTTTGAACTCTGTGCTCAAGAGGCATAGATTTTTAGCTTACTTTCCTCAGGATCTTGAAATCAGGAAGCTTATCTGAGGTGTCGTGGGGTCTGTATAATGCTCCTTAGTATTAATCAGTATTAAGTCAAAAGGAAGAAAAAACCCAGTCGATGGTACACTGCTCTTGTCCTTAAGAAAATCAAAGTACAACAAAACACAGTCCCCAGTCATTTCTATTTTTCTTAGGGGAAAAACATGACAGAAAACAAGCCAAGCATGCCCAGTGCTAACCTATAGAAATATATTAGGAATTTATTTAAAAGATTCTTTACCAAATAGATCTCTTGTTGAAGTCAAGAGTGAGACTTTACATATGGGGTTGTTCACCACCCTCAGAACAACACAACAAAGAACATTACCACAACAAAGAAATAGCAGAGATCAAGATGCTTGTAGAACTGAAATTGAGGGTTTGGTAGAACAAAAGTACTGGAGGTTAAAATGCTGCCATGGCTCATACAGCATCTGTATGCTCATTCCTGATGACATTCACAGAGAGGAGACAAATTTGAACCAATATTGTCATTGCAGTTTCCCCACTTTGAAGGTAGAAAAGAAAGCAGCCAAAGTTGTTTCTAGCCAATACATGAGAAGGAGATAAATGTGCATTCCCACCAGTACATGGTGCCAGTGGATGGTGGCACCTCCTTCCTGCCAGCCCACCCAGCTGTTCACTAGCAGCCAGTGCTGGGGATTTCTGCCTTCCTCAAATCCCCTTGCAGCAAAATACACAAAGACCAATCTTTGCAGCTTGGACCAAGACAAGGTTTGGAAGGATTGCTCACTTGTACAGCTCAGCCAACAAAACTAAGTGGGAGTGACACAGGCATGGGATGGTGAAAACAAGACAGGTTAGCAGGCAGAGGTTTCCTGTCTGCAGTTTAATTGTTGGTGAGATGACTACTCTTTTTATTACCTTCTTAAACATGAAGTATTTATCAAAATTAACATCTCAGAGTTAATCTAATGCTGAAAAACAGTATTGAGGATTATATCACAGGCTGAGTATAGCCTATCTTTTTTAAAGGGTAGGTACCTGTCAGTGAGCCAGCAGCTCAGGGGACAATTCCATGCAGGAAAGGTGGTGCAGCTTCACTGACTTTGTCCTTTAATGCCTACCTGGAAAGATCTTCTGCATTCTGTATGCGTGATAGATGATCATTCCTCAGCCACTATGGGAGGTGGTTCTCATTATCTTAATTTCATATGGTACACTCCCAATGGCATTTATATTATTTCCCCTACATCTGATTAAAAAAGAAAAAAACAAAAACAACAAAAACAAAAACCCACAGGAAAAAAAAGTCCCATAAGTCCAAAAGCAAACAAACCCCACAACCCCACTGTCGCATTTTTTGCTACAAATCCAAACATCTAAAACAGCAACAAAAAGCTTTATTTCAATTATGCATTATTACTGTTATTCTCTATGCATTGATTTTATTAGCAGAGAATTAAAGTGTATTATAAGGTTATTTGTGTCACTTGCAAAGCTGGGAATTTAATCTTATCTCTTGAATGTGTAACTATGTTTACTTTCGGTGTAACCACATTTGCTTTCATCAGGAGGAAGTCTGGCTTATTATCTCAAATATTATTGCCATAAAGTGCATGAAAAATCTGGTAAGAAATGCTTTCACAAAACAGAGATTGCTTTGCACTAATGAACTTGCCTGTTAGTGGGAAAGTGAAAAAGGTAAGAAGCAATAGCATCCTTCAAGGAGGAAACAAAATAAAGTGTCCATACATGTTGCCATGACACTTTTCTACTTATAATGATTTCTGTCTATGGTATCCTAGATATCAAAACCATTTCTAATGCTGTCACTATAACAAGGCACCCTGCTTCTACTGTGGGAAAGATCTTTAATCCCCCTTTTTCACTAGTGTTTCCTATACAACATATCTTCAAAACCCCACCAAAGCCTGAAAAACACAGCACTTACTCACTGATGATTTCACTATTGATTCAAAAGCATTCCAGTTATTATTAGTCTCCGTCTATGGATGCATCATAACTAGTACCAGCTGACTTCCAATGCTAATAGTCCACCTCTGTGAGACTGAAATTATCAATATCTCAAATCAAAACAGTTGGCTTGAGACCAGCTTAGATCGATAGAGCTGATGGATGATGCACACTTAGATTGGTAATATAAGCAATTTTAATGTTTTTTTTTCATTCTATAGTTTCTATAGCCCAGTCATTAACACTCTGGGATAATTGCGGTTGATGGATTACTGAAGTGAGCACTGTGCAACTGAGTCAAGGTGACTCTTTCCCCACACTTGTCTCCAACCCTTGTTAGATATACCACAGCCTGAGCAGCTGCTGTGTTCAGCCCATGCCAGGTACGAAGCAATTCAGCTCTGCTTTTAGCTTTGTGATCATTACAGCAGGTCAATGTTGTTGCACACTGAAGCAAGAAAGAAGCAAAATGAAGGGACAAAATAGAGAAGTAACAGAAAAGATTATAGGGTAGGAAGAAATATCCACCATCATCTACTGTGTTCCTTTATTCCAGCCCTCATTTTGTTATTATTAGCTTGCTCTCCCTTCAAAGCTCATGACACCATTGAAATTTCTATGTAACTATTTATGAATTAGGCTTATTCTGTAACTTTTCTTACAGTTTAGGAACAACACAGACTCTGGAATCCTGCTGAGCCTGAGAGGTAACTTAACTAGAGTCAGAATGGATTAGAAAAGAAAATTTATTTTTGGCTGAGTATAAAAGGTAAAAGGTAGTTTCTGAAGACTGAGGAACTGAGAAATGTCAATGTGAAACAGAATGACTTCTGATGCAAAAAAATTCCTTTTTCTGCTTTCAGATGAAATAGACATAGGTTGTCTGCACTTTAATACGTGTTTGTTTTTTCTTCCCCCCCCCAAAAAAAAAAATCACTTAGAATCACTATTTTCATCATATACTGAATATTATCGATGAAGTGTAGCTGTTAGAGTGATTATGTTTGACATAACTTAGATGTTCTCAAGCAGTGGAATTATGTTAGAAGTAAGCGCAGAAATACCTGCAGCACTAGGAATATCTGCAACAGCCGACACACTGCCTCCAAAAAAGAATTTTGTACAAGGATACTAACAAAAAATTTTAAAAACCCCAACCTTCCCAGTTTTGGAGGCTCAAGGTATCTCTGAAGAACTAAACCAAGCCAGCTCCAACTCAGATCCTCCTTCAGTTGCTACAAAATTGACTTTGGGTGCTTTGAAATCCATGACCTAGTCCCAGCTTTTACTAGGGATTGATGCTCCAAGTCACACTTAAAAAGGTAATCACAGAAACAAATTATTTGGGATTTGTGATGGGCATCAACTCCTCTCCAACAGCACTGAGGTTCCGGCCAAAGACACTGTCATATACTTAGGAAAACAGATTTCACAAAAGCACTGGGTTGCATTTGCCTGTAACAAATGTTTCCATTGAAATGCCCTTTTAATTTGTAATATCACTAATATTTAAATAGAAACAAGGTCTCTTTTCATCTCTAAAACTAAAACCTCAAAAAAAAATTTCTCCTGTCTTCTTGAGGACTCTGCCAGCCGCTTTCCTCAGCACTTTAATGCCTTAGAGCATTCTTAATCTTGCTCCAGAGCACTATTTTTTTTAGTCTTATACAGACATTTAAAATGGTAGCATCTTCTCAACCTAACCTA
The DNA here is from genome assembly GCA_013400315.1 of Bombycilla garrulus. NCBI lineage: Eukaryota > Metazoa > Chordata > Aves > Passeriformes > Bombycillidae > Bombycilla > Bombycilla garrulus. Next base: position 283,448 of record VXBU01018897.1, on the reverse strand, counting down.
CTATGTGTGTAGCAGGAAGTTCAGAAGGTCTTCTCTCCAGAAACCTTCTCTACTTCTCAGTTTTCTCTGCTGAATTCAACATCAGTAGCTTTCCACAGAATGGCTTGCCATTTTAATGTAGTTGTAAAATCACAAGCAAAAAACATTTTCTAACATGAATATAGTGCTTTTCTCTTCAATCAGCAACAACCCTCACCAAGCCCTCTGTATGTTTTTTTTCATTTTTTTGATGTGTATTTCAGAACTGAGAAATCAAAGTCAATGCCTTTCAAAATGAGGTCATGCATAGTTCCAAAATTATTTCCCTGCCAGACTTCCATTTTCAAATAAAAATAGAAGAGCAGAATATATTTCTACAGCAGAGGAATAGTCTCTGTTCAGGGATAGAAATTTTGTTTTTTCAAACATCTGAAAACAAACATCTGGCTCCACAAGGAAAGCCGAATTACAGAAAAATATCAGTTCAAAAGACGAAAACAAGAAGTCATTACTGGCAACTGGAAAAAGGAAGCTGAACAGAGAATATTACGCGCTGATGCTAAAATAACTCCTGCCAAGCCCCAACAGTAATACTTTGCATTCAACTGGTTGCATCCTCAGAGGCACACAGTAGTGCACACCAGAAATTTCTGCATAGAACTAGAGCTCCCACTTCAGCCTTGGAGTGTTTTACTTCAGTCATAACATAATAACTCAATTTTATAGTGCTCTTTGACATTGTAGGAGAAAGTAATTTACAGACAGGGGGACATGATGTGCTCCGAGAGGTAGCCTGGTACCTCACAGTTCCACCTGATTTATTAATTTCAAAGGAAAAAGAGAATGGCAACTTCAGCCATAATAAGTGTTTTATTTTCTTTTCAAGTCTACCACCCATTAATAAAACTAGAGAGAATGAAATTTTCAATGACCATAACATAAGATACACTGTACACCTCAACCTATCCAACATCCAGAATGGTGATAGCAATGCTTGTTCAGGCCCTACCTTGAAACAGCTTATTTTGTACTGTTGAAAAACATTTATGTGTCAAAATGATAGGTGAAAGCCTCACCTGCAAGATCCCAGAGTGAAGTGTTTATACAATGTGTATACAATGCCAGTGGAAGATTCCGCTCTTCAGCCCTTCATATCTAGACGTTATTCCCATCATTATCTCCACCACGATGTACAGAAATAGTTATTCCAGTGGCATACAGGAATGTATTTTGCTCTTTTTTAAATCTTTTTAATAGTGGAATGTAAGCCATTTTTGCTGTCTGGTCTTTCTTGCTGACTTTGTTTTGTTTTTTTTCAGCTGTTAAGTTAGCCATCAATATTCTTGAGAAGCAGCTCTTAAACAAGGAATAGATATCTGTGAGGTCTTCTGTGGGGGTTTGGGGTGTTGTCCCTTTTCGTTCTCTTTACCTATAGAATTTTGTCCCATTTGTTGCGGAGGAACCTGATGGCCGATACTTAAGTGTATTTGCAAGACAAAGACTTGCTGGGCGGGGAAGGGGGAAGCAAAGAAAAAATCATCGCTGCATTGGTTTTTCGAGCAGAGAGGACACACTCAGAGCTGTTGTTGCTTGGAAAAGAAAAACAGGAGTTCATAACCCAGGAGCTTCCGTTTTTTTCCTGCTTCTGCGGCTTTTGCTTGCCCCGCTGGGACGCCCTGCTGAGACTGCGGGAAGAACGGAGACCCATCTAATCCATCCCTGCCCCNGAGAGGGGGGCGGGGGGGAGGGGGGGGTTTCTGAGGGAGGGTTCTGCCTTTCCCAGCAGATACCTGTCTTCAACCCAAGACATCTTCTCAGAGCTAATGGAGATTACAAGACTGTAAATATTCACTACTAGTGTGGTACAGTTCTATGTTCCTGATAAGGATAGCTTCACCCACTCTAACCTATGTCAGTAAACAGACTCCTGAAGTCCTCCTGAGGTTAAATCACTTCCAAAACTGACTCTGCATCTTGTGCTGTTCAGGTACTTCTTCAATTCCTCTTAATTTGTATTTAAAAGAAAATGTTAAAAGTTTCAGAAGTTTTCAGTGCAATCTAAGTCTGAAGGTTTCTTATCCATCTGTTTTAATTTTCCTTTACAGAAATGTTGGCTCAAAAGAGATTTATTCCATCCTGAGTAAAGTAGTTTGTGCCTGTGTGCAGTATTGACAAACTGCAGTGCCCTGCTGATTATAGCATCATAACTTCCTACCTGTACATTGTATGAAATGCACAATCACTATGCACCATCACTGTCAGGGCTAACAGGCTATTGAAATTCTTAAATTCCAAATGTCAAATATTGTCCTCAACAACTAAACTGGTTCCCAGCTGCCAGAACTATGGACAGTTTCTCCTTAAGCAACTTTTTCTCCACCTTTTCAGAAACAAGGAAGAGATCAGCAAGAGTCAAGACAATGGTTATTGCTCCCTAGAGAGATATAACAGAACCCAAATTTTACCAAGTTCCTAGTGAAACCTGATTTCTCTACTTCCCCTCGAGAAAAGCCCAATGTAAACTTCGTTATATACAATCTAACTTGCTCAACAAATAAAATATTCAATGTAATGGCCTTTATTGAAGCCATGGAGAAGCTTGTGCTGGGTTTTTTTGATAACCCAGTAGTAGACCCACTCACAGAGGATGATTCTGAAAATCAGCTGACAATGTAAGGTTTCATAAAGTCTAAAGCTTTAATTCTTCATTCCTGACTTAAGTGTCCTTCTCTCCCTCACTCTTTCTCCCAGTTTAACTATTAAGTTCCACTTCCAAGATTAAATATTCATAATGACACTGCATTTATACAGTTCAATTTTCCTGCTTAGTGATTTCAAAACAGAACATTTTAGACTGTTATTTTACCAAGTGTAAAGTCTAGCAAATTGTAGAGCTTTGACCCCCTTAATGTTTGATAGTGCCAAAAGCTGTAGCTTACAGACATGCCAAAAATATGTTGTCATACTTCAGACAGCATCTTACATTTAGCATGATCATTCCAATATAGATAAGATTCTGGGTAACAATTGGCACCTTTGTGTTCAAACAACACCAGAGAGATCCATATTGAAGACAAGCATTCACTGTTCTCTGAGATCAGAGGCCTATTCAAGGTCAACTCTGAGCACAGATTTGAAACAAGAAAAAATTGACTCTTTCTAAAAACCTTGGCTACAGAGCTTGAAGTCTGTTGATTAGTGATGTTTTATTGCCATGAAGTTATGCTAAAACCATGACAGACAGTGCTGCTTCTGTATAAACAGTGCATGAGAAGTGGTTGCGGTTCTACTCAGGCACAGTGTGATAAGGCACAAAAGAAATGAAAAAAGATTCCTACACAGCCATAAAAATAGTACATCACTAGCTCAAAAATCTTAGATATAATTTTAAATACATGCAGAAAGCAGATAACACAACCTTGTAATGATTGTAATAATTATCAAGTAAGCTTTTTGAAATTGTAAGGCTAATGGTGTTGGACCTTGAGCAGAGACTAAGTAAAGAAAGCAGCAATTGTAAAGCAATTAACCTTGTTCTACCGCTGTAACTTTTTAGGATATTATTAAAAGCCATTTGCCATTTTAGACCTTTAGAGAGTAATGAAAGACTAGGACATATTATTCAGCCAAGAGAAAATTTTGCTTAAATGTGTATTTCCCTATCATTATTTGGAGTGATTGGATCTTACTTTGAGCTCAAATAACCATGTGCCGGTGTAAGTTGCTGGTGAGATATTAAACTTTTGTTACAAGTAAGGTTATACCCTGTTTGGGTTGCTGCATTTAACTCTTTGCTTTAAATAGTTAAAAAGCTTTAAAAAGTAGCTCAACATATCAAAGCTGAAAGGGCAAGTGCAATGGACTTAATGAATAGAGCACTCTGGCTTGGGAGTCTCATTTAGTATTGCACGAGAACCAAGGCAGAGAGGAAGCAGTAGAAATGGTATTGTTTGATTCATATTTGGGAGGCTCTACACACAAGCTTGGATGAAATACACCATCATTTGCAACAAAACATATTAACAAAGATTATTGTCAGGCTTTGAGAAGTTCCTCCAGTGCAAAGCGGCTATGCAGCCTGAGTTGGTCTCTCTTCTGCATCTCCTCTGATGACTTTAAGGAAAGAACAGACATAGCATTCATACAAAACCTATGGGAATAAAGGAGGTATATAGATGACACCAAGATGAAGAAGTAGGAAAATACTCTGGAGGATAGCATGACAATGATAAATTGGACAAGCGGTGCAAAAAAGATGAAAGACAATAAAGAATGAAGTGATTGATTTTTCTATTGCTGAATTGAACACCTAACTGCAAAACAAGGACCACAGCCTCCAAGGACTGGAGTTTTAAGTGTACAAAAACTAAGTAGGAGTCCTTCTCACCAAAACCACCATCTAATGCAGGTGAAATTAGGTACATGTGCTGCATTTATGATAGGCAAATGCTCTGTTCTACTTCACATGGATGACAGCCATCACTAAGTCTACAGTTTTAAGCGCTACACTTAGAGAGACAGAAAAAAATACAGTAAAATAAGACACCAAGGTGCTCATTCCTGTTGTGAGAGGGGTCATTAGCATGAGAGGGGTAATTTGTGTGAGAGGGGTCAGGTAGTTTGGCACCCGAAGGGCTGGCTCCTAATGTAGCTGCCATTTCTCCCACACTTCCCATTTCACCCAGCATTCATCAATGATCCATCTCCATCTGCAGACATGCTCTATCTCCCCTTGCCCTCCTGTGTCTTTGATCTCTGCATGGCAAGTGTTGAATTTTTTAATTTTCGGTTCCAATGTAAGCACGACTGCACTTGAATTGTACTTGCCAAACTGGAAATACCCATTGAAAATGAGGTGTACTCTTAAGTCTGATTACCCCAGGTAGATTCATATTGCTCAAATGATAAAAACTTTTATGATTATCAATGCTACTAACCAAAGTGATTAAATCAATTAACTGATATTTTAGCCTTCTTATGCTCAACCCCCAGAAGGGGAGTAGTTGTATATGTTGACACAAGTAAACAAATAGAAAAAAAATCTTCCTAGCCTACTAGAATAGCAATTGGATTGCATACTACTAGAAAGATAGTGTTGTGTTTAAAATTTGTCCAATACTTCCCTTGGATTGATATTCATGCTGAATTCATCCATGCAATTCATGTAAACAGCCTTGAGGGAAGGATAAAAAAAAACCTAAGACACTCCTTTTCAAATTTTCAGTGCAGTAGCTTCCTATCCAATTAGATTTTCATTCCTTGGGTCGAGTTCTATATCAAAGCAAGTTTTTTGTGCTGTTCTGTACACCATCAGTATCGTAATAAACACCCCATCTTGAAATTTTATGCNTAAAAAAAAACCTAAGACACTCCTTTTCAAATTTTCAGTGCAGTAGCTTCCTATCCAATTAGATTTTCATTCCTTGGGTTGAGTTCTATATCAGATCAAGTTTTTTGTACTGTTCTCTATACCATCAGTATCGTAATAAACACTCCTATCTTTAAATTTTATGCCATGATATTTCACTTGAAAAAAAACAAAAAAAAACACTTTTCATGGAGCAGTGTTACAATAATTCTATACTCTAGTTTAAACTTCTAGTTTGTACGAACAGCATTGTCAGCCTACGTGTTCCCTTACTGCATGGCTACTCTGATAACTGCTTAATTGCTTAGTAAAATAAATTTTCAAAAGTGAAATCTTGGTTTGCATATATTAATGTTTTATGTTTTATACTCTTCTTTGCTACCTTACTATTGAAAACATCATCCTAGGATATAGTGACGCTAATTCTTGTTGTGACCTTTGTCTGGCTTTGCTTGAAATATCATCTAAAGTTTGTGTGTTCACTTCAGAGCAGAATTCTGCAAGGCCTTTCAAATAACTATGTTCCACTCGATGATGCCATTGAGATGTGAAATACACACACTTTAAACTATAAAATAAACCCATACGAATAATTTTCAAGAAAAAAAAATCTTCTATGCCACCACAAACTGTTTGTTTCTCTTTACATTTAAGGTTTTTTACATCTTCCCAGAGACCGAGAACAGCAGAGTCCAAGATCACCATGATGCTCTCTGTGTTCATTTTTTAAAAAACTAATGTGGCTCAGCATTACCCCAACATTTCCAGAAGGAGCATTTGTCTACTTCTCTTTCTAAATTCAGTGTTGATCTAAATTATGGTTATGAGCATCTTCAGAGAAAAAAAAATAAATCAGAAACAAAGTTTTGAGGGGGTCAGTGCCAACCTTTAATTCTGCCCCATTGTTAAAGATATCCACTACTCCCACATCAGAGTAGTTTGATGCCTCCCTGAGAAGAAGGGAGACAGAAAAGCAGGTAGGATGGGAAGTCAAACATATGTCCTTCTAGTCCAGAACCAGCTGGCTCAATCCCTAGACTGAATTTTTCAGGAGTGAGCCAGTAACCCTTCTGCACAGGGAGAACTTTTCTTTTTCCTGTCTGTCCTCCACCTGGCGGTGTAATCTCTAAACTCCTGGCTAGTCTGTGGCTACAACATAAAGAACTGAAGATGGTAAGGTCTTCATCAGCTTCACCCTGCCTTGTACAATTGGACCCAAACTGCCAATACTTCAGGGAGCTTGAGCACACACTGATTCAGAACAAGAACAGACACTTTATGAAGGTGGATGTTTACCTTATCACACAGAATAGTTAGGGTTGGAAGGGACCTCTAGGGATCATCTAGTCCAACCCTCTGCCAGGGCAGAGTCACCAAGAGCAGCTGACATAGGAACACATCTAGGTGGACTTTGAACGTCTGGACTATCTCCAGTATCAAAGAATGGTTTGGGTTAAAAGGCACCTTAAAAAGCACCTAGTTCCCAACTCCTTGCCATGGTCAGGGACCTTCCCCTAGACCAGGGTGCTCAAAGCCCCACCCAGCCCAGACTTGTACACTTCCTGGGATGAGGCACTAACTACGTCTTTGGGCAACCTGTTCCGGTACTTTACCACCTTCATAGTAAATATTTTCTTTGCAAATCTAATCTAAACCTACTCTCTTCAAGTTTAAAGCCATTGTCCTTTCTCCTGTCACTACACGCCCTTTTAAAAAAGTCTTTGTCTATCTTGTGGGACCTCTTTACATAGGAGAAGGAAACAGTAATTCACCCCAAAGCCTTCTCTTTTCCAGACTGATCAACCCCAATTCTCTAGTCTTTCCTCATAGGAGATGGGCATCATCCTTCTAATCATATTGATGGCCCTCTTCTGGACTCATCTCAATGGGTCAATGCCCTTTCTGTGCTGGGGACCCCACAGCAGGATGCAATAGTCCAGGTGGGGTCTCACCAGAGCAGAATAGAGGAGCAAAATCCCCTCCCTTGATCTGCTGGCCACATGCTGTTTTTGCTGCAGCCCAGTACACATTCGTCTTTCTGGGCTGTGAGTGTCCACGGCTGCGTCATGTCCAGTCACTCTTCCACCAGCACCCTCAAGAACTCCCAGGCAGGGCTGCTCTCAATCTTTTTATTCTGCAGCCTGTGTTGATATCATGGTTTTTCCTTACACTGGGTCATCTTAAAAGACTTGAGATTGCCATGGACCCACTTCTTGAGCTTATCTACGTCCCTCTGAATGGCATCCTATCCTTCAGGTGTGGCTATGTCTTTCTTGTACTGCAGGGCAGCAGGACAGAACACTACTGGCTCCCCATGAGTGTTTTTTCAGTCCTAGGCCAATACAAGCAGACTGTAGCAAGTAGTCTGCCATGATTTCTGACCTTCTTGTGTGAATGCTGCTTACAGTCTTCCAGTTTATATCATGGTCTTACTTTTTACAGAGTCATTCAGGGTTTGAGCTGAGCAAGTGTAACAAGTTCTAACTGACACTGGACACCTCACAGTATCTGTCACTGACTTTTTTTTCAATAGACAAACCTCTGTCTTTGCATCCAGCAGAACATGGAGAACTTTCCATTATAGTTTTCTCTAGGAATACAGCAAATGGTTTGCTGCTCTTAAGCACAATGACATTTTACACAGAGCTGGGCTGTGCACAAAACAGCGGGCGGAAGTCAGGGCCTTCTCAACAAGATCCACAAAAAAAAACCCAGTTAAAAGAATAGCTGACAGAACAAAAAGAATCAGGTACTCAGTAATAGCTAGTTAAAATGCTGCTTCATTTTACAATTCTCTAATGAGGTGTACTATAACACAGTGACCGAAATAACTTCAGGTAATAGGACTACCTTTATTAATCTACTCATAAGGAAGCTGTTCATTAATTAGGGTGGACAGAGCAATCATAGGGTTGCTGAACAAAGGCAATACCAATTCACACCGTTGACAAGTACCTAATTAGAAATTAATGGCAGAAAACTGTCCAAATATATAAGCCCCATCTATCAGAGAAGCACATAGCACAGGTGCACATAATGAGAGAATCTAACACATCCATCTTCAAAGCAGTAATCTGTTTAGAAAACATTAACCCTTCATTACACAGCTAGCTCAAAGCAAGAGCCTTGTTGAAACCATCTCATTACTTCAATTGTGAGTCCTTTGTAAACCTCCAAACTTTTACTTACTTGAAGACTGACAACCCCAAATCCACCCCAAACCCCAACCTGGCAATCAAACCTAAACCAAAGTAAAGCACAAAACCCACCCAAACCCACCAGCACACAGTACTCAAGAGTTACTAAGCACCCTGAGCAAAGATGGTCAGGAAAGAGGATTTTTGGAACTCCTAATGTTTCTGTGTACAATAAGGAGAATATAGTCTACCTCAACTTATTTAGGAGATGTCTTTACACCTTGGGAGAGCATGCTAAGAAAAACTATTTATGCAAGACTAACCTAACAAGTTGCATATGTTCTTAAATATCCAGATTTATTTGGCTTTTTGCATAAACTTTGAGAAAGATGAATATCTGACACTCATATTTTCTGTCATCCATCTCAAGCAGCGCACAAAAAATAATTCACAGTTTATTCATCTGGAAATGCTGATATACTTTAAAGATTGAAAGACCAAGAGCTTGATAAGCAAGCATAGTGCAGTGCATAGCATATGTGCTGAACAACATTTATTTTTTAATAACAAACTACATTTATTAATCCCATAGCTCCTAACACATCACGTGGAATTAAGTAATTAGTGCAACATCTTTCATAAGCTATGTTAATAAACCCTAGCATCTCTGTGCATGCTTTGGGAGAAATTCAATAAGCAGAAGGACTTAAACTTCCAAATAATATTTGAGAAATTTGTGTGTGAGACAATTTGCCTTCCCTCACAAAAAAACGTTAAGCCTGTCTTTCTCTGGGTGTCCTGGAGAAGGAGGGAAAGCTGACTTGACCTCTTTGCAGGTCTGTTTTCTGAGACTGTGACTGGGCCAGACTGCTCACCTCTGGGGAGCCATACAGGTATGTTTATTCCCTTGGGCTGTGTTAGCTTTCTCAAACAGGGCAGGGATTGCTGCCCTTCAACAGCCCTAAAAGCTGACAAGGGCAAGGCCCATCAGGACAACAGTATATACTGACAGCATTCATGACATGAGCACAGCATGAGGCACATCTCGCTTGCTCATTGGAGAGGTACACTTTTCCCACACACCACTAACTGTCTGTACTTGTGAGGAACAGGGCTTTGGCACTTTCTTAATCCCTCTCCTGGCTTTCTTCCTGTGACAGATTAGAATTCACAGCAAATTACATCGGTATAAATCTTGTGTGGTGAGGCACCTGAAGAGAGTGTTGTAGATCCTTTGGACTAGGCAACATGTTCTGGCTGTATTCTACATGCAGATATCTGGGTGCTCAGCTCCAGGGGTTTTCAGTTTGTGCTCCAGTTTTTTTTAGGATGAACAAGAAAGGGTTTGGTTCTTCTTTTTTAAACTGAAGTTTTCTTTCTAGTAGACATCTGTGTTCTGATCTTCAGCTGTCCAGACCTTGTTTCTACTAGTGCAATAGAACTATTCTCACAGGCAGAAGCAGTCTCTGCTACAGGCAAAGGGCAACACCCAGGCCAGATTTTGAAGGCGTCAGGCAGGTAGCCCACACCCATCTGGAGGCAACAGACATCAGCTGCATCCCACAGAGCACACAGCTGCAATAGCACTCATTTGGTTATTTCTGAACCCTTGGCTCAGGTACTAGCTTTTCATCTATACAAAGGACAATGCTGACAAGTTGATGGTTTTGTTTCAGCTGAAATAGAAGACATTTTCTTCCATGTATCTGCTACAGTGCTATGTTATGGGATTTAGTATGAGAATACTGTTGAAAGCACACTGTTGTTTTAGCTGTTGCTAGGTAGTGCTTCCTCTGAATTAAGGTATTTTCTGTTGACCAGGCTCTGCCACAACACCAGCAGGGAGTACAAACAGAACAGGTAACCAGAACTGGCCAAAGGGGTATTCCATACAATGAAATGTCATTCTCACTGTCTAAACTGGGGGAAAATTGACTGGGAGCCACAGAGAGCTGCCCAGGGACAGGTTGGGCATTGATCAGTGTGTCATGAGAAGTTGTATTGTGCATCAGTTTTTCCTCTTCGGTTTTATTCCTCTTTTTGTCACAGGTTTGTTAGGTTGGTTTTTTGTTTCTATTATTAATTGTATCTCAACCCACAAGGATTACCTTTAGTTTCTGATTCTCCTCTTCACCAGGGAAGGGGGCAGTGAGCATGTGTGTGGTACTTGGCGAACAGGTGAGGTTAAACCATAACAGCTGGGTAACTTCTCCTAGCCTGGAGCCAAACCACTCAGCAGTTTGCTGAGTACAATTTACACTATAACCCTAATGCAGATTTTTCAGCTTTTTACCTTGTTTACAGAAGCATGCAGTAGGAAGAAACTCAGATTTCCAGCACTGTTGTTCACAGATGTCTAAATCAAGGCCAGCAAATTAGTCCCCCCCTTGCTGTGCTCTACACATCTTTTGCAGGCTACAGGATGTAGTGACCTCCTGTCCTGGCTCCAATGCAGACTTGTCTCCTGCCCTCTGAAGCTGAGCAGGGAAAGAAGAGAAACCTGTATTTTCCTTACTGCTGTAGCCCATCCTGCTTCATGCTTGAAATTAAAGGTGGGGGAGGAGGCAGAGGCAAAAACAAACAGACCACTAACTGTGAATGTGGTCTCACCAATTTACTTTTTGCATTCATGTGAACATTTCCCTCTGTTTAAGTGCTGTACAGCTTTACTTCATTATTTGTAGCTAACTGTGATGATGGAAGATAATGATTCCACACTGTAAATTAGATCCTATTATATGAGTTGTTTCAGATTGTCATCTTGACATTAAGACAATGTTACATTTTTAGAAGTAGACAGGAAATTTGCTTTTTTATTTTGGAAACTCTAAGCAAAATTGCGCTTTTTCAAAATGCACATATTCATGAATGGCTAAATAAATCAATTTCCCCATGGACATGCATCATTTATCAAACATACTGGAGACTCTGATCCTGCAATCCCTGTCACACAACAGTCTCACTTGAGGCCAGTAAGGTCATTCTCAGAGCTACAAGACCAGGCCTCTGCATTTGCTAGCAAACAACTATTTTGCAGACTACACTGGATCCACTCTCCAGAAATACCCTGAGTTTCCAACAGTGACCTTTGGATAAGCCCTCAGTGCTGATCTGTCCTGTCAATTTGGCAATAACCTCCAATCTCAGCATTTCAGAATTGCAAGCAGAGATTGAGAAGATGATCTGTCTCTTCAGTATGAGAGTAAGGCATATTTGTCTGAGAGATGCAGCTTATCCTAAGAAAATGGCAGATCTAGAAGCAGCTAAAAAGGGGGTAGAGAAATAAAAAAAATAATAAAAAAAGACATTGAAAGGCAATGGAGAACAGAAGAAAGGGAATATGAGCTGCAGTCAGATAGAAGAGGAGTGGTGTTGCCCCAATCATTTGTTGTTGGGTACAAGCCGTGGACAGGGCTGAAAGCAGGAAGGTTACACCAATTCCTGTGCATAAGTAGTCTGACACCAGACCAGCAGCTGCTACTATCAGGAGGAGTAGTAACCAAGCAAACCTTCATGTGCATTCATGTTCTGATGCAATCCCTTGCACCTATATATACTGGGATACCTGCATAAATTCTGTTAGTACTACAAATCAATGTAATTTTGAATAGTTATTAAATCTTCAGGTGCTTCTGAAAATGCTAACAAGGAGCTGCATAGTTAACAGCTACCCAGGGAACACATATTTCACTGAATTAACGTCTCTAGATGACCCAGCACTGTCCTTGACCAAAAACTGGTAGGGTAAATATGGTCAGATTTATAAAGCTTCTTTCAGACAAAAAGTAAGTCAACTCTCTATATGGGCAATGAAGACATAAGGGCTTTTGAAGAGTGCTCTAGAGTCCTTCAGCTAGTCACTGCCTGTGGAGTTCATCTTCTGAAAGGCTCTGAGGCCACGAAGGACAAGCAGCTAAATGTGAGCCAGCAGCATGCCCTGGCAGCACAAAAGGTCATACAGCAATCTTATGCTGCTGGTATCAGAAGCACAGTCAGCAGATCAAGAGATGGGAGGACCCCTTTCAGATAAATATTTTTTATGTTGTGTTTGGAATACTGCATGCTGATTTCTGTCCCTCAACACAGGAGTTCAGAAAAGGATCACGAGGCTGGTCAGAGCACCTGCCCTCTGAGGAGGGGTTGAAGGAACAAGGCATGTTCAACCTGAAGCTAAGACAGCTCCAGAGGCATATAACAGGAGACCTCCAGTACCTTTGAGGTAAATGGAGGCATTCTCACCACAATAGTGCACAGTGGGAAGATACCAGGCATAGGGAGAATTGAAAGGCACAGACTGGATTCAAAGAGAGTTTTGCACGCTGAAAACAGTTGTGCACTGATTCAGATTGGCAATGAAGGCAGTGCAGGATATGCCTTGTGGTTTTTAAGACCAGAAATCCCATAGCAATTTGATCTATCCCTCTGCTTGGAGCAGAAGGCTGAACCAGAGATCTGCTGAAGTCCCTGCTCTCAATGCAGTCTTTTTTTTTCATATGTGTCCATGAAACATAAACTGACCTTGAAAAGCAACAGTACTCCAGCCTACCACCCTCATAGCAACTCCACCTCCATGTCATAGTCCCACTGCTTACTCAGGAGACATTTGCTCAGGCTGGTAGCTCATCTTCTTTTGGGGTGCTCAACCAGGTCTCTAGCTTAGTAACCAGGGCAATACCTTGAAGCTGAGAGCTGTTGATCCTGGAACAGAAGGGGCTCAGGTCCAGATCTCCTGCTTCCAAGAGAAGAGATGGACAGAAAGAGCAACAACAACACTGACTGCTCTAGTGTTGGGTAGGAGATGAACATGAAGCTACCAATTTCTCCAGCAAAATTGAGAGACTAAGTGGACTTCAGGTCTGCCTCAAAAGCAAACTGGCTAATAATGAACAAGAGTACCCAAGCGTGGATTATAAACTTTCCTCAGCAGCTGAAGAGGATTGAATCTGTTTGGATTTGGGGGGCCCTCAATTCCAGATGACACCATGCATATGCAGACTGAAGAGCTTTCTTGGGTGCAAAAGAAAAGATTCCACTCAAGATGGACTTATACCTCTCTCTAGACAATCCATAGTTTTCAGTGGTTTGGGGTAGAGAAATTGTCAAAATTCAGTGCTTATGGCACAGCAGAGCTCTCAGAAGAAAGAAAAATCTCATACTTATATTTAGCAAGTGAGCAATGAAGCAAAATGGCATAGCAAATGCTGACGGTAGTGGTGAGGCTGTGGGGGTGGGAAGGGGGCGTGAAAACTGGCAAGAGCTTCAGAAATGAGAGTTTTGGTATTTCAGATTAGGAGGTAAAGGCTAGCTGCTCTGCAGCAGGTACTGAAATTCCAGTGCCGTAGAAATTTGAAACATCGTCTGAGCTTTCTCCTATCTCCCACCCTTCTGTCTTGTTTGAAAAATATTTACAGGGGGGTGAAAGGCAACCTTCAGACGTGTGACCATAGCTGTGTGCTGATGGTTTCTATAAATATGGGTTTGCTGAAGCACTAAACTATATTCTGCTGCAGTATGGCATTATGGCTTCTGCTCAGCAAAAGCTGTTCCTATTCTCATTTCAGACCCCTGCTAATGTTGGCATCTGGCTCTCAGCTACATGACTTTTTTGCCCTCCATCGTCTGAGCAGAGAAAAGCAAACACTCTCAAGTCAAGCTTTGGCTGTAAGGAACAAAGTTTGAATTTGTAGTTCAGACCTACATAATTAACAACAAAATAAAAGTGATTTTAAAAGTCTGGTGGTTCCAGACTCTATTCTGGGAACTGCAAATAATTTTGTGTATAATCATTCATTTTGTGGTTTTGTTTGTGTCCACTCAGTTCGAGAGCAGTACGGACAATTTGTATTTTATTTCCCTGCCCCACCCTTTTCACAGTTTACTCCTTCCCTTTTTTCAATAGTCCTGCTACCTGCATGTCTGTGGTAGACTCATTTGAAACCATATTGCCCTGGGATACAAACACATCTTCATATGCACACTTCTTCAGTGATGGTGGAGGCTTGCAAAAAACTGCATGTTTCTTTCTCCCACAAAATCATATCTCCTTTATACCTTCTCCATATGGTGGACTGGCAAGTCCAGTTCATGTTACAAAGAGAAACTTGGTTATCCTAAATATAAGAAAGGGGTTGCACAGAGATATGTACTGGAGAAATCATTTGTATTTTATATTTGTAGGCTCAAAACAAAATAGTTGTAAAGTCTTAGAAAAAAGTCTGCAGTTAGAGTTATACATAGAATCAGTAGCCAGGACTTTTTTTCTTGATTGCATCATCATCTTCCTCCATTTAGAAATTATATGAAGTCAGCAAAGCATGCAAGACTCAAAAACTCCATTTTATTCCTCCTTTTCTTCTCTTCCCCACTACCACTGCTAAGTACTCTATTTTTTCCCTTGTATTTTCATCCTTTAAATGGAAAGCAAATTTGTTTATGTGCTTATCTTAGCCTTATTTGAGCTGTAAAAGAAAAAACCCAAATAATGTTTTTCATGAGCTTTGTTATAGAGCTTCTTCAGTTCACACATTGTAGTTTCACAAAGCCTAAACTGATCACCATGCAGATTATTTCAGACTAAATAGTACTGAGTGATTCTGGCTGTGTCCACCCATGAAATAACCTTATGCCTGACCTAGAAGAAAAATTACTTCCAAACCCTATTTTTGTAAAGGCCTTTCTGCTTTGGCATCTATGCTGACTTGCACTGGTAATTTGGGGAGCAGCCAGGAGAGATCGGTTTGTTTTTTTCTTTTTAAACCTTCTTCCCAGAAGCACCTGTTTCAGACATTCCTGGAAAGAAGATGTTGGACAAGATGAACCTCTGCTCTGACCCAGTATGGGTGTTCTGCATCCTCCAAGGGCAGGAGTTCATGTCACATTTATAGGGCTTGCAGCCAAATGGTTCGTTCCAAAGAAAATGGTGCTATTTTGATTTAAATCAAAATATGACACAGGCTGTGAAAATCAAAGAATTAGAAGACCTGATCAGGAACTCATAAAGACATTGTAGATACACATGTGCAAGGAGTAATTAAAGCAAGAGAAAGTAAATAAAATTTGTTAATCCAAAAGTTTGGGGTTTATTCAGTGAGAGCAAGCTTACTAATTAGACTTTAGTATTTCCTCCCTCCCAGTTGTGCTGTTCTTTTAATAAAACCTGTTCTAATGAGCAACATCATTTTGAAAATTAAATACAAAGGTTATAAGTATACCCTATATATTTCAGATTTGTTCATGCTATTTTAATCTAGCAGCAAGGATATACAGAAAAAAATTCATCTGAAAGAAGAGTCAAATCATAAAATAAACCAACAAAAAACCAAAAGAAAAACTGCTCTACAAATTCAAGATGCCTTTTCTTAGCTGTGAGGATAATTAGATATTGAAAGAGCTTATCTCGTGGGTGGTAGACTCAGCAGAGGCTGGAGTCTTTAAAGACTAAATATTTAAAGAGATAACTCAATCCAATGTAGGAAATAACCCCTTGAAGTCCACAGTGTAAAGAAAGCCCCAAACACTAGAAGGCAAGAATAGTCTCTTGGGACCATAACATCTGAACATATAGACAACACTACATATTTCTTCCTCCAGAAACCATGCAGTGGACAGTTTCAGACACTTTGGGGGCAGCAGATAATAGAACCCTTCCTTTCTCCTGAGCTCTGGATCATGCTGTCAGACAGGGGCTTGCAGCCTCCATAAGCCTGCCGAGAGATCTACACTTTGTTCAGGCACATAGGTTCAGGGAGCAGAAAAGCCTCACCCAATCTGTGTCACTGGGTGGACACACACCAGAACTTCCATGTGCCACCTTCCCCTACCAGAAGCGAAAACCAGCTGGCTGAAGGCTGGATTGGGGATTGTAGTCTCTAAGTGAAGGGTATGTTGGTTTGGTTCGTTTTTTTAAGTGGACAGATTCAAGCATAACTCTACTTCTCACACAAGCTGCATATGCCATTTCACCAACTTTTCTACAGATTTGGGAGTCCTGAGCATTGTGAACAGTCACATTTGCTCTCTGCCTGCAAGTTTCCTTTCCAGGGATGAAATTGTACTGGGCTAATGAAAGTACTACAAGTTAGGTCATCTGGGGGAAACCTGGACAGCTTAAAGCTCAGATGCAGCCAGCCAAGCCAACAGAGAGGTTTTTGTAATTTAAGACCTGAAAAGCCTTTTTAAGCTGCAGGTTTGCTTTTCACTATAGCTTTTCTACAAATCATGAGCAGAACAGCAGCAGCAGGAAAGCACAATGCTATTCTTATGAATCACTCCCCTGTTCTGCTGCATCTCTATTTGTGCTTAACATGTGACATTAAGGCCTTTTCAGAGTGTCTAGAATCACAGAGAAAATCACAATAATAATATCTCATGAAACAGTCTCCCAAGTATATAAATAACATTTCATACAAGTCTTCCCATAGCCTACATTTACATAACTTTAAAATAAAAAAGCCCACAAAAATTTACCTGCCTCACACTGTTCTTCAAAACAGTAAAAAAAAAAATCTATTCAATACTCCTTGGAAAATGATTGAGTATGTAACAGATTAACATGCTGTGAAGAAACTGTTCTCCTGGAGCTACTGGGGACTGAAATATATTTTTATCCTTTAGAGATGTGGATTTTTTCTTGCTGCTTTGGAGAAGGGCCACTGTCAAGCCCAGGTTTTGCTTTCATAACAGATGTAAGCAGCAGTCAGCCCAAGACTCCACTTCCTTTTCCAGCTGTATATCTCAGCACATCCCCAAGCAAGGGCAGAGTTTAGGAAAGCTCATGGGAGCTATTAAGGGGCACAAATGACACACATTCCATTTCATCAAGGGCTGACTAGGAAAACACAAGGACACAGGGAAACATTTGAGTCAAAGGTAACAGAAAGCTGGTTATAAAACAGCTATGAAACAGAAGCTGGTTATCTTGAACCAACAAATGTTAGAGGATACTTCTAACTTAAGCATCTTTGACAATGGAATATCTTATTGCCTCGATGTCCAGGTGTACATCTGCCTCAATTTCTGCAGCTCCTCTAGGCCATACTGCTGGCAGAGCACTGGCCTGTCTTTCCACAGCAAGAAGTCCAGTTCAAGCCAGCTGATGCCACTATTCCAGTCTAAGCAGCCTCATGTCAAACCTCTTGGGACATTTTGCTCAGCAAGAGCTCCACAAAAGAGCCCCTGACAAGAACAACTAAATACATGAGGTGGGGAAGAAGTTTGCCATTCTAGGTAGACTCCCTCCTTGCAAAGCTGCTGCCCCCCTTAAAATTTAAAACAACCAGGTGTTGGTAAACCTGATCTCTTACCCTTCAAGGACTGACAACTCTTCAAAGTACGACTATAACATGTTTTTGCCCAACTTGTTTTTGAACACCCAATTATTAAGCTCAACGATTAGCACAACCTTTAGAAAAATAATCACAGATCTTTCATTGCCAACTTGACCCCAAGTCCATATATTTACTCTCCAGTCTCACCAAAGCAAAATCCCACTTGTCTTCCCTTCAATAGCAACAAGCATCATGGTTGTCCACAGAATAAAAATTTTCTCTATGTTCTTACCAGAAGAGACAGGGAGGAAAAAAATCAGGTCGCCTGGCAGATATTAGTGATGTGCTCTACTGCACTAGTTAGTCATATTTTGCTGTCACACAGAGCAAGAGTGGGGCAGCTTCAGCAGGTTAGGGCCCACCAGTTCATGTAGTGCCTACCTCCATCCCTTCATAATCCTTGGAAAGGGGAATATGGGAAAGTTTCAGTCACTTCTATCCTCCTGAAGCTTAAATTTCATTTTTTAGGTAATGATACCCAGGAGACAGTCGCAAATGCATTTTTACCAGAAATACATGGACTAAGAATAGAGTCACCAGCAATTTGGATACATCTTCTGTTGGAACCCAGGGGGTTCCTATGATGCCTTTGGCCGACCCAAAACCTGGTCAGGAGGCTTTTCAGCCTTGCCAGAGGTGTCAGGGACCCTGGAATGATACTAAAATGTCTGTAGCTATGATTCTAATCCATGGAACAGGTTGTCAACTTTGTATGAGGAATTTCAAATCACAAAAACTTAGATAGAGAAATAGTAGTAGTTATAAGTAAACAGAAAATAATTTGATTGTATGTACAGGGGGGTTTAAAGCCCTGTACAGGGGGGGTGGAGATCTGTACAGGGGGGTCCAAGGCACAAGGTGGAGAATCTTTACACGTGACATGTTATCTTTTGTTCTTCTTCATAACCTCCATCTTCTTGGTGATGTTGACACTTTTGGATTGGTTTGACACAGATCTGGACATGGTGATGCGAGGGGCACGGATTGGTAATGCATTATAAACATTTAATACGTAGGTTTTAGTATAAAAGATTACAGCTCACCCGGGGCAGGCACAGTGTGTCTCTGAACGCGTTCTGTGTCAACCCTTGCAGGGCAGAGAAATCTACTTTTGATAAGGAACTAATAAACTGCCTTGAGAACACGAACAAACGACTCCAGACTACTCCTTCAACAGCACGGGCAGGAAACCTGGACTTCTCTGTACATTGTGGGGTCTCCCAGGGCAAAGGAGATCACCACAAGCTTCCTTCTATCATCCCACAGCAGCTAGAAGTAGCATACTTCTATAATTTCCCCAAGAAATAGACATTTTACAACTCCCTGCATTGATTTGTCACTAAAAAAAACATGGAATATCAAACAATTCTTGCCCGACTTTCATTTTTATGAAATATAAAGTTTCCCACCTTCCTAAACCAGGAGGGATTTCTGTTTAATGACTGTGGTAGTTGAAAACTTGGTGCAAGTCAAGCTAAAAAGTTCTCTTTGCCTTCCAATTTAGCTGTTTGCTCAGTTGCTTTTTATGACCTCTGAAACTAGCCCAGAATCTAGAAAAAGTTTCAGTTTAATCTTTTTTACTGCTGTAACCAGTATTGTGATGTTAGTGTCTCATCAGAGCATGGTTTCATTTGGTGCATCTTTCTTCCATTCTCAAAGGGCTCCTACTGAGAATTGTCCCACTTGCTGTCTAAGGAATGGGTCCTTTCATTATTCCTTTAGTGATGTTTGAATGGCCACAGCCTGGCTTCCCAAATGGTCTTGACCTGGTCAGGAGTTTGGATTCCTTTTTTTGTCCCCTCCCTGCCCCTAACTGGGGTTTTGGCACCCCTGTGGAGTTTCCTCAGACTAACCCCCAGTAAAACTCTGCAGCTTATTGCAAACTTGGTAAATGGAAAGTATTAGGACAAAGGTTAGAGCAGATATAGAATTTCAAACTCTGATGTTGACCTCAAAAGTTAGAAACTTCCCTTTGCAAGCCATCAGTGTCACTGCCAATAGCTGTGACAGACATACACGCCTGATGCTTTGGAGGGAAAAGCAGAGAGGAAGCACTTATCATACAAGTTCTTGCTTGTTAAACTCTTCTGTGGCTGGCCAGCTGACCACACATATCCCTGTCAGATTTGCCTTCTAAAATTCGCAATTGACTGAATATTGATTTACTTGTCAAAGGAAGATACTGAACATCCTGAAAATAACATATCCGCCAAAATTTTCACCCCTTGCTATGATGTCTCTTCCAGATACTGATCTCTGTTGGATGAAGGCTTCTGCTTTGCAAGTTTGAGAGAACTTCTGACAGCCTTTCCTGAGCAAGGATTAAAGCAAATGAACTGGAGACCTCTTGTACAAGTAATTTAAGCCAGAACATAGGGAAGAATAATGAAGATTCGCAATACAATTTTTTCCATAGCAGTTCAAATTAGCAAGGTTAAGAAGAGAAACAAAACTCACAGTCAGCTATTTCTCACTAGACTAAATCACAATAACTCACTCCTGGTAGTTGTGTAACTCACCCATGGAAGCTATTTCTAGAAAAATCTGCTTTCTGTAATACACCTCTAGAGTGTATTACACCTCTGAGCCAACAGCAGGTGTGGATTGGCCAAGATGTTTTCTAATCACAAATCCAAGTTGTCTGGTGATACATATTTTCATTTAGCACATGAAGCCAGTTGCCACCACTTGCAAACACATTTAAGTTTGTTCCATCTTATAATTAGCACTAGCTGATGAAGAATCTGCACAAAAGCTTTTTCTATAAATGTTATATCTTACATCAAATTCAGATCCCACAATTCATGGTCTATTCATTGGCTTCTACAAACAAAACAAAGTAATGAAAGCCTAGGCTAATAGCATTTCATATTTACTCAAATATCACATTTTTACATTACTTTCTAAAACACATCTACTGAACAGCCCAGGCCATTGCATTGTCTAGGTATTGGACGGGCTTCATTTATCAGACAAATAGCCAATAGTTTCAGACATTCAGCAGGTCTGGGCCCAGAGCCTAATATTATTCTTTTAGCTTATGCCAAAAGAGCCATATTTTGCCTACAAAAATATTTTTCCAGTAAACTACTAACAAGACACAGCCTGCAAGGGACCCAACACAACCAGCTGGAGTTGATAATAGTATATTCTCTGCTTGAAAATTTAACGAGGAGTGTCCAGGACCAATGTGAAGATGTCCAACTGCATTTGCAGTCATGGGAACCAGTTAATCCTCAGTAAAAGTCCAGCTGGAAAAACCTGTAAGGCCTACGCAATGATGACCTGAGGTCCATTTCTGACTGGATCTTCAAATGCATTGTTTCCACTGGCAAGATCTTCTAAATATTTGCCTGCTGTTGGATTTACAGCACCATCTTCAGTGCCTTTGCCCTGCTTGCATTTGCAGCCACCAATCCCTGTACAGCTCTCTCTACTCCTCCACACTCCCTGCTCCTTCCCTCACCTAATTAGTGCTAAGATGGGAAAGGTCCATCACCAATCTATTCCCTCCTGAAGTTCTTTAACCTTTCTTCGGGGAAAAAACTCAAGACTCAGTTTTCTCCCTTTCCTCCTTTCTGGCTCTCCACCAAGCCCTGATGCTTTCTTTCTGCTCTCTGCTATTTTCTAGTCTTTACTGCACTTCAGCTCTGTTCACACCCCCTCTGCAACCTGCTAGATTTAAGCAGCTTCTTCCCAGCTGAGCAATATCTAAATATAGTGGGGTTGGGGGGAAATCCAAAAAAACAAACTGCAAGCCAATCTCTGCTCTGTAGACACTGTCAGTCTCAGGTGCATTAGCAGAGAAAACAAATGCTATCAAATAGGGAAAAAAAATCCCAATGACCTTTCCCTAAATGAATCAGTAAAACTGGTACATCAGATGCATTAATAGCCTTCTTATAATTGTAGACAGTGCCCTGGAGGGCAGTTACATAAAAATAAATACACTTTTTAAAATTATATGGGTTATATATTGCTAGTTTGAATGAGAGCAGCCATCTAAGATGAAAGTCACTACAGAACAACTTAAGCTTTTTAAGCTCTTCTTTCACGTATATTTGAGCTCTATATAGCCAGGGACACCCATCTTAGAAAAACATTCTTCCAACACAGTGAGATTACTGCTGCCTGGAAATTTTTTCAATCCCATTTCACTTATAGCTTCTGACAATATTAGTGACAGCCATGTCACAAAGCATTAGGTAAAATCGTGAGAATTAATTATGTGCTATTTGTTTAACTTCTCTTGTCATCCATCTCCACTCTTTCTATTTGAAAATTCATTTGCTCACCTAAATCATCTTTGCCTCACTCACACTGTGTGTTATCCAGTGCCACATTTGCAATAAGCACTTATGTCCTTTTTTTCAGGAAAGGAACAAATTTGAAAAAATGGAAAACCCTTAAAGTGTTTATGCTCCATTAAAACTTAATTCTGCTTTTAATCCCAGACGAGACTGTTGATAGATTAATTCGTATTAAATGCAACTTCAGTCTCTGTAGTCCCTTTTTCTCTAATGAGGCTAACACAGAAAGAGGATGCTAGAACTCATTGTGAGCTTTCTAGTGCCACTATTTAATTCTACCTTATTATGGGTGTGCAAAACTGTACTTCATTCTCCAGCTTCCATTTCGACTCGCGTTAACTACATAGTCACAGTTCACAGAACAGAATTGGAACAATTAGTATGAGAGACACAGTTATTTAGGAGAGGAGAGTAGCTGAGAAGTGCTATCTTCCCTGACTGTTAAAACATAGCTCTTTGGCTCAAATATTCCTTTTACCATGCCAGGTTATTTCTAGACCCCACATACAGGTCCAACATTTACCTTAAGACAAGCTGTAATACTGACATGCTTGGCAATATGTTTGTGTGATTTGCTATTGATATGATTTCTCAAAGTAAGTCCCAAGAAGAACATCATTGAAATGTTGTCAATACACCAGGTACTTCAAATTTTAAAAAACCCCAAAACACACAGGCACGTACAAGCACAGCTCAGCACTGCCAGTTCTATTTCTTACTAGCATTTAATAACTTTATGCACCAAGTTATCTTTTTAAACACTTCCATTCTTTGTTTGAAGATGTGATATAACTGTGCAGAAAGTCTCATTCTCTAAATCCCTGCACTGCCAAATCCTTCCCTTTGCACTTGGGAAGGACCCTGGAGAGGAGCCACCACAGAATGAACCTTTGCCTTTCTATATCGCAGTTGTGCTCAAGGCAAACCCACACAAGACAACACTCACTTTCTGAGCCCAGCTCCTGAGGTGTTTGCTCTGGGGTCACTGCAGTCTCTGGAGCAAGCAGTGACACCACCAGCTGCCAGGCGCACTGCCATGCAAGCACTTTCCTGGACCACAGTTTGCTCCCATCCACATATAAAAGAAATCATTTCCCTTGTTACCACATCACACTGACAATGGTGACAGCATCTTGCCTGGCAGTCAGGCAGCTGCTCTCAGTCCTGTGGAACTGTGCATCAGCAGAGCCTGCTTGTCCTCACTGCCCACCACAGCTCACAGCACACGGACAGTGCTGCCTTTGTCCTGCAAAGATCCCTTGGCTTTCTGCAGCCCTTGGGGCAGGGTGAAGGACTGTGTGTTTATTGTGGTATCTTTGTCACCTTTACACTTTCACCAGCCCTCTGGTAGATGCCAGACCATATTTCCTTCTGCAACAGGATTACCAAGAGGAGTATGTGACAGGGCAGACTAGGCTGTGTATTCTGCTGAGGACAAAAGGAGGGTTGGGTGACCAGACTTTAATTGCCTTTTTTAGGCTTTTCCAGGAAAAGTATGAGGATTTCCAGCAGAACAGCTCAGTCTAGCAGAGGCCTGATTAAGCCAGCAACCCTTGTTATTGTGCAAGCTCTGTTAAGCCACCCCATAACACCAAATTTACTGGGCAGGATTTGACTCCGCTTTGCTGCCCACCAGATGTATGTGAAAAACAGGCACTTCAGCTGCCCCAAGAGAGTAAAGTCTGCTGGAAGCCTGGAGCTTTTAAGGCTTCTCTGAAATATGTAGCAAAGAAAGCATTCACCTGAACACAGAAACACAAAATGCTGCTGTAGGAAGTCACGAAAGCAAGGGGAAAAGGTAAGTGAGAATAAAAAGAAAATAAAAGATTAACTGTGAGTTTGTCAGTGGAAAGGTACCTGTGTTTCAGCCCATACAGTATCTTGCAAGTTTACAGCTGTCCTAGGCAGCTGCAAGTAGAAGCAGCAGGATGCAGAAAAGCGCCTATGGGTCCAGGCCGTGATCCCTTGGAAGCAAACAGCAGGAACTTACAGGATAACACATGAACAAGCCCAAGTGAGTCCTTAAACAGACACCTTAGGGGTGCCTAGAAAGGCATTAAGATTCAAGCCCACAATCCTCACCACTGGAGCACTTGGACCACACAGGCTCGCTGACTATTGTGGCAACATTCTCAAAACAGTTTGCTTTTCTACATAAGGAAAGAATGGTGATTACGCCAGTAATTATTTTTATTGCCTTTTGCCAACCTTCAAGAGAGAGGAAAAGGTAAGGTAAGTTCAGCAGTATGGTAATGTGCAGAAGGAAAACCATCTGCCAACAGCCAGAGAGCAACCTGTAAATCCTGTTACAAGTAAAAATAAAAAAGCATAGAAGCATCTGAAGTGATCCAGAAACCCATTAAAAATAAAAGAGTCCCACAATAGAATAAATTAACTGTCTGGTTTGGGCAATTAAAGCAATGATTACATTTTTGAATAAAATCTGCAAAGAGATAAATGCAAAATATAAATCACAACTCACTGATTTTGTTCAGCAGCACCAGAAAATTTTCCTTTTGGAGATGGAAGAGGGGAGGAAGCCGCCTTCTCTAATAAAGATAAACTGGAAATTTTTATCATGGTCAGGTCAAAAAGACTTGGAAAATGGCATTTTACAAGATTTCTGTAAACAGAAATTTTGAATTCATCTGTCTTCGTAGAAGATCTCCTTCCCTCTAATCTCCCCAGGTGAAACTTCCACCTTCTTCCTCTCCACTTTGCAAATACTTGCGGACAGTGATACACCGAGCAGCTTTAATTATCTGTCAGCAGCTATCAGCAGCAACCACCAGGACAAGGAAGATGGGGAACTGGAATATTTACCACGCTGCAGCCAGCAGTTCAGTGTAGGCAACTGCTGGCCAGTTTGCAGCCAATGCTCTACACTTTTCATCTCTCACCTCAGACTGCTGGAAAAGCACTTGGACGAGCACCTTGGCACTTCCTTGCGTTTGCTGACAGCACATTTGTACTCTGACCTATATATCATTAACTTTTCCTTGGCAAAATAGAGGTACTCTGTCATTTTCATCCCTGGTGAGAAAGAGGAAAAAGGTAGTGTTCCTACTTTCAAAGGATCATGCTGTGAATTATATCAGGTACATTTCAACAGCTTGAACACTAATCCAAAAAGATGTACAGAGAAGCGAGGGGCTGCAACTGCATACAGCAAAACTGAAGGGATTTCAGTAAAACATATGCTTTGCTTTTGGTTACCTTAGCTATTGAACCATCTATCTAAACACAAACAGAACAGATAATCCACAGAAAAATCCCCAGTGTGATATTTAAAGGCAGCTGCTGTAAATAATGCATAAGAATAGCAGTGGAGCCTCTGGCCAGCACAGGGCAATTCATGTAACATATCCTCAGACTCCACTCTCAACCTGATGTACAGAATCCAGTCACAGTTTCTGCACTGAAATATTTGTGACACTTCACTGCCACCAAGAGCTTCAAAAGACATACTGTGCCATTTCCTTTTTGAAATAGGCCTTTTTCCCAACTTCAGGGGAGAAGACACTGACAGACAATGAAGAGATAGTTCTATTTTGGTTGGAGCAATTGTTTTTCTTTGCCACTGCAAATGTTCCCTCTCCCAGCCTGGTACAACATTGTATTACACAGGAAGAAACTGTTCCACTTCTAGGGTTTCCTCTGCTTCTGTTTAGTGTCAGTGACTCTTATTTCTGATGCAGAGATTGTTATGATTAAAATGGATTAGCACTTCCAGAAAGAGGCATCAAGAACACATTATTTGTACCAGAGTAGAAGTACCATTAGCAGGAATCAATTGCAGCAATATAAGTCAGAAGACAAGAAGGTTTGTACAGAAGTGTATCAAAATGTTTGGTAGCAAATCCTACCCAAGGTCAATAGGCACTTCATGAAAAGGATGCATATACCTTCAAAATTTGCAGTATAAAGAACTCTCATCCTAATTACGTATCCAACACATCTTGCAAGACACCTGCCACCATAACAGGCTGCAACAGCAGAAGGGTGCACTCTTACGTGCCTAGCCATTGCTCAGGTATGGCTTTTGAGGGCTCAGACATTGCCCCAGTACGTCTGGTTTACCACTCTGCTGCAGGTGTTATCTCCAAGTCATTACATAAATTCCTCAAAAGGTAAACACGTGACAAAGCACTACAGCGCCCTAAGAACTGAAACCTTCACAGCTGCTGATCTCAAGTTTTACTTTCCAAACAACAAGTATCCCACATTTGTTAAAGCAGAGAGAGGAAAAACTTGGAGAAAGCATCAGTTCTCAGACTCAACGTTACCTGGGTTCTTTTCAGCATTTAACAAAACCAAAAGCACAGTGCAGCCCTTTTGTTCCTTCCTAATCCTCTATTTGAATATGGGACCTTGCATATGTCAAATAGGTGTTGCATTGGAAAGCATCGTGCTCTTTGTAATTTTTTCTATAATTGCAAATAATAGAGAAACAACAACTCTACTCTCTGGAACACATCACCATTTCCTGTGAGGATTTCCACCACAATTTGGAAACCTTACAGTACATGACACAATAAATCATTTAGCTGCATAACCTAATTATGCATTCCCAGAATAAATGAAAATTTCCCCTTCTAGGACTTCTTCTTAAAAATTTTATTAATCCCAAAAAACTCTGAGAAGTTCTTCCTTGCCTAAGCTGATATGAGCCTCATTTCTGCTGTCTGTGGTTTAGAACCATTCAGACAAATTCATGTTTCTGATATTTTACAAACATAACAAGAGGAAAACATTTTGAATCTTCCTTAATTAACCACACATCAAGTAATCATTACTTGTGCAAGTGATAACAGTAATAAGTCACAAAGTACATGAAACAACATCATCACCTTTTTGACATGTTAGAACAATGCCCAAGGACTTCTAATAGAAAGTCATGGTTCCAGCAACTCTCAAAGAACTTATCCTTGGTCTTATCCTTGAGAGGCTTCAGGATTCAAATGCATGATAACCACAGAGGAAGCAGGTGAGAAAAAAAATAGGACCAAGGCAAAACAAAACAAGAAGAGTTATGACACACGGGTTTCAGACCATTTTAAACTTTTGTTCGATGACTCATTTAGAAAGGGAGCATTTAAAGAAGAGATGAAGCCTAAAAAAAGGCAGGAAAATAAGGAAAGTAGTTAGGAGAAGAGTGAAGGCAGCCCAAAGCACAGGAAGAGAGAAGCTCCTCTCAAAAAGGCAGCCAACCCCACAGAAGAGTCCCCCACAAGCACAGTGTTCTGAGCACATTACCAGCAGCCACTGTATATTTTTCTTTCAGTCTTTGCTTTCTGTTGATCACACTTCAGCTTTTCCCTGGATTGCTTCTAAACTTAAATAACCAATTCAGTTAAGACAGAAACAGTGCCTACCAAACCTCTCAACAGAGGCACATCCTCCTCTCTTGTAGCTGTGGGTGGTAGAGAGGTGAGTAATCCCAGCTGGAGCCTGTTGCCTGAAGTAGGTCTGCACACCTGCTCGCCTTTCTTCACAGGTGGGTATAGAACTATTGTGTTTATTAAGGAAAACATTCTGAATGATTCAGTATAGACTTATTATAGAAATGTTGCAAGAATGAAATCAAGTGATTAAGCTATGCTTAATTAATATAAACCCATAGACCACGTTTGTGCTCTTTGTCTTTTCCTTCTTTGCTTGCCTGGATGATAAAGTGATGGAGTGTATCAGGGATTACCAGATGGTGCAAAAGGCATGAGCAAGTGTAGGCATGTATGTGCATTGATAGATGGATAGCTCAGTAAATGCTGTAATATCTAGACTGTGATGTTGAAAACACTGTGGGGAAAACAAGCATGAGCCTTGAGCTCTGAAGTGTGATTGTCTTATTTTCCAGAGAGAAGCAGAAAGCAATTTTCTGAGATTTGCTGTTCTAATAAAAAAGAGATTGCACTTCAAATCTCTGGCTGCAGTATGCCCAGATGTTTAGCTTACAGGTAAGGAGCAGTTAAGATCTCTCAGGGTGGGTACCACCAAGCTATAAAGTAGCATGAGGTCTTCAGGTAGCCTGAGTACCTGGGGGCTGCACTCCTGTGCTGTGCCTGTATTTAACTGGTACACCAGGGATACCTCTGCAATCTGCTTTAGAACCTCAGGTGGTCCCTCCCAGAATGGTGGGGAGATTCTGTGATGGAAAGCAGGTTGGGCAGCACTGCACAGCACAGCACTGCGGCTGCAACTGGAAAAGAAACAGTGAAAGCATGACAGGAAAAAATCAGACCTAGAGCTGAGAAAAAAAACCACACAAAGTGGCAGCAGTGATTGCTCAGGCAGGCCTATGTGTTTTAGTAGGCAGGTGCAATGTAATGTGCATTATATCAGAGGGAAATGAGGCTTCATGTGGCCATCACTCTAACAAGAAAACTCTAATTGTCACATAAGCCGCTCATATTTTATTCAGGATGAAATTACAGCCTCAGAATGTGGTTACTTGCTGATAATTGGGCTGTGTCTTCAGTGGCTTTAAATCTGCATGACTCCACAAATGCCAGAACAGTTGGGCTGGTTTAAACCAGCTAAGTGCCTGGACCTGAACACTGAACAAAGAGGTCACAATCCTGTGCCTGCTGGATTTATGGACATGCTGTGTTAGCATGGATGAGCTCCTCCTTACAAGTGACCCCTTTGTGTGGTCCTGATGCTTTGAGCCTGGACCCAGGAGGGCCATGCCTGTGCTGCAGAGTGTGCTTAGCTCAGGACAGAGTTCCCTGCTTGCCCATGTGCCATGCAGGGAGCCAGGGGTACTGCATCCTGATGCCCCACTGGGATTCATCTGAGGCACATCTTCAGTCTTGGGGCTCCCTGGTTCCCTCTGTGACCCTCTTCTCACCAGGCTGAGGAGCATCCTTGTCCAGCCCAGTTGCACCAGTACTGCAGTAGGAGACAAGGAGATCACAGGGCTGCTGTGCAGCACTCCACAGTAAGTGCATCTGGGTCTGGCCATTAGTAACTATAAGAGAAGCATTAGATGTTGCATAAAAAGTTGCAGTTTCC
This sequence comes from Bombycilla garrulus, assembly GCA_013400315.1. Classification (NCBI taxonomy): domain Eukaryota; kingdom Metazoa; phylum Chordata; class Aves; order Passeriformes; family Bombycillidae; genus Bombycilla; species Bombycilla garrulus. The sequence goes on along the minus strand of VXBU01018897.1, from coordinate 254,314 downwards.
GTGGCTATTTCTATCTCAGGATCCTCTGCATAAAGCCCACTTGGTGCTGTGTTCCTTACAGTGCCTATTTATATTAAAAAGTGTGGCTTCTGCTCTAACCCAAAACCTGGGCTTTTTCTCTTGGCAGAAGGAGGTTGAAGAGTGCACATAGCTTTTGAAATCTGCCTCAGAACATTTCTTTTAGCTGCAACCACAGATCACATCTTATAAACAGCCACATTTTTCAATATATGTTTCATACTTTTTGGGTCTAATAGAATTATTTATAGACATGCCCTTTTCCTGTGATCCATAATCTTCTCAAACTTCAGTAGTTTCTTACTGTGAAGAATGATTCACTCTGGGCTGACTGTATGGTGGTAGCTGCATATTTGTTCATTGTGGTGCATTTTTATCCAGAAAACTAAGTCTGGGAATGATTCCTGGGTAACAGTTACCCTGAAGAGCACTGTCAGTAGACTAATCCAGTCTCCAAATGTCCAGAATCCTCCTGAAATTAACTGGAAGTGATTGCAGAAATGTGAATAAAGATCTTTAGCATATTCTGTCAAGTATTTATTGAATCTGTTTTCTCCTCATTGACAGGTTATGCAACTGCTGTTTCAAGGCATTTACACCCATGAAAGATTAGATCTTTGAATTAAAAAAATTAATTCTAGTGGTTCGATAGACACACACAAGCTTAAAGTGGCAGTCAAAATGAGAGCTGGAAAGCTTAAATGCTTGTATGAATGCCTATCAAATCTTTCTGGTCCCTGAAACCAAACACAGACCAGGTTGCCTGTGGGACTGTAGCTATAGTCCTTTCTAGGCAGGGGGGAAGTGCAAAGGAAAAGTAGTTCTTGGGAAGGAAACTGACCTCAATTTTGGTGACCTTAAAGAGCCTCATTCAATTCAAGTTTACTGCAGGACCACAGCATTGCACAATCAGAAATTCCTTTCAGATTTTCTATAGTATATTTTTAATAGTCCTCTTCAAGGTAATAGCTTGTAACCAGGCTTTTTGCCTTAGAAGGTAGATTTTTACCTTGGAGTGGAGAACGAGGTATGTTGTTTCACCATTGAGAAAGATCCAACCCATATCTCTCAAAGGATGGACTTGTTTGTTACAAGAAGTCACTCGGGCAATCCGTATGAACATGTAATTATGATTCAACAAGTTTTCCATGGCAGCCTAACATCAATGTTGATTTCTCTGGGTAAGTTTTGTTACAAACTACTGCAGCATGGTAATTGGAAAACAGATCATTGCCAGAAGGGTTTGCTTTGTCAGGTGTCATCCTAATTGGTGACAAATACAGCCGTGTGGGGAGCATTTGATGTGTTGGGCCGGGAGCAGGGGAAGGTTTCTCCCTGTTGGATTGAGCTGGGTTGTATGACCCCACCACCCTGCAAACTGCAAAAAGGAGCATCTCAAGCTGGTTGTGTTTCAATCAATAATTGCACTCATTAGCTTTGCACGGTGAGTTGGCCTCCTGTTTACTTGCAGTAGCGGAGTACTGAATTTGTGTCGTTTCTGATTTCTCCCCTCCACGTCACAGCTGCTCAGCCTAGACACTTTTTCCCAGGCAATTAGAGAACCTAAGACAGAGCCTGGAGTGAGATGGAAGACTCTGTGTGTTAATTAGGGGCTTTTTCAGCTAATTGACCCAGTCATGCAAAGGGAGTATCTGAGATTTGTTGTTGCTTTTGCTATATTCACCTCTCACATATCTGAAGCAATTTTACTTCAAATTGACTTAAACCTACCTCAGACGTGCAAAAGTTCAATAACAAATTGTTTAGCTCTGTGGGAGTTTTGATGTGGAAAAAAGGACCTACTTATCTTCTATATGTAAATATCTGAAAAATTCTACAGCAAAACAATATCAGCAATGTTTTCTAGAATGAGGAATATGAATATATAATAATATGTTCATGTGTTCTTATGAAAATGTACAGTGAAACAATGAATCAAAAAAATTGAACATTCTAGTATTTTTACCCCAGCAATTAAGTGGTGAAAGAAAGAAAGAAAGAAAGAAAGAAAGAAAGAAAGAAAGAAAGAAAGAAAGAAAGAAAGAAAGAAAGAAAGAAAGGAAGGAGATTTGTACTGTGCTTAATTTCCCTAATATAGTCTCCCAGATGAGTCTTTAGTGGCAAAGTCTTGTTTCCTATCCAGCCTTTCAAGGTTTGCTGGGGGACTCAATGTTTGAACATGACCTCAACCTTGTTTTGGATTCATGTGATCTTCTTCCACACGTGTACAGGCTTTGTGTCAGCATCAGAACACGTATCTTTTGTCCAGGTACAATGATGATGAGCTACGTCCATACTATGCCCTCTAAGTCCTACCTCCATCATCTGGAAAGCCACTAATTCTCACCATGCCCAGGGACATGTGACTGGCAGTAGGGTTCTTTCACCAGTTCAAAGGGGACAGCATTCTGTGAGTAGCCAGATCGAGCAGAGAAGCTGGAGAATTAACAACCAGAATCTGTGGGTTTGCCAGCAGCTATTTAGATTAGATTAGAAAAGGTGTTAGGAGAGATTAGCTAGGGATGGGCTCGGAGACAGTGATAGGGGTCAGTAGGGACATTAGAGGGCACCCAGGGACAAGACTTCCTGGACACTGGCATTCCCCAGTCTCAGGGGAAAGGTTGTGTCAGGTATTGCTCAGTGCCTCAGAGGAGGAGGTGATGGACACAGCCCCAGGTGACCATGCCCCACACGCTCTGGCTGAACATTACTACTGCACTCCTGTCCCAAACTCTGAATTGTCCCTAGAAATCAGCTGGTCAGACACCTTCAGGATCCTGAGGAATATAGAACAAGCAGCTTTCTGAGGAAAATATAATTTCCATCTGGACATCCAACAGGAGATTCTTACCTTCCAGAGTGGCATCGTCTTCACCAAACAAGATGATTTTCCCTATGAACATTTCCTGACTTGCCATCCTCTCCCCTAGCCCCGATTCCTTGTTGTTGGGGGTCTGTCCATGCTGCTATCCCATGGTTGCAATTCTGCCCCATCTCTGACTCATCTGGGTATAACTATCTTTTTCCCCTCTGCTGCTCTTCCATGTCTCACCTGGAGTTGTTGTAAATGAACTTGGTGGGGAGACACACCTGGCTTGTTTTTCTTGATCCTTGTAGACATGTTCTCCTCCTGATATTTTCACTACACCCACAGCAATTACAGTAACCAGATCCACCACAGGGTGGAACAGGAGACTTGCGAGTTTACAGTTTTCCATCCTGGCATCTGCAGTAGTTCAGGAGGCTTAATCCTTGTTCTGCATAGTACACTCATGTCTCAAAATCCACCTTTCCTCTAGTAACGTGGAGGAGCCTCAGCAAGGTGACCATGTGGACAAGGTGGTCCTCAAATCCAGAGACCGAGGTCAGCCAAGGCGGGAGGAGCATGAAAGGTGGATAAAGGGCACTCTGCATGGAGGAGAAACCCCCACATCTTTAGTTCTGGGTAAAGATAAGGCCTCACAACAGGCCACCTTGGATAATAAGGTGGGGAAGTAAAATGCTTTAACAAATTTAGAGAACTTAAAATGTAGAGAGTAACTTTTAACAGCCTTGGCTCTGCCCTGAGCATCTAAAGAATATAAATTCCAAGTGGACAAAGGTGATAACAGGAAAAATGTAGGACATGCCATAAACTGCATTTACTCTTTCAAAAAATGCAGATGCTGCAGTGAGCATCCCAAGGACTGTGAATCACCTCGTTCAAGCATCTCCCCAAAACAAGAGGGCACACAGAGGCCAGCAGCTCTGAAGCATCACCAGCCCTTGAGGGAATTGCAGCCCCACCACAGCAGCATGGTATCTCCACTCCTGCACATCTGATTTTTGGACAGAAATTGATTTCATAGAGCTAAAAAACAATAAATCAAACCCCAAAACCAAATCAAGTGGAAAAATGAAAAACAAAGCCCAAATGAAACAAACATATAGCTATACAAAACGAAAAACTTTTTTCCGTGGGGTAGCTGGGCTGCTTACATCAAAACAACCACAGCACTTATAAGGATAGCTGTTCAGAACGGGTGAAAAAAATTATTTGGGACAGTGAAGAGTAAGTTTTCAAACTAATAGAATAACAAAGCTTGAAAACACAGTAAGTTTTGCTGATGAGCCGCACATTTTTACTGGACTGTTTTACTGCTATAAATAATTTCTAATTTCATTAACAGCACAATAGCTGCCGGGCTTGCTTCGACTCCCTTCACGCTTTACCGTCGTTTGTCGGAGGTGCTGCTGGCGGTGCCGTTCTCGCCCCTGGCCCGGTCCCTAGCTCAGCCGCGGCCCGGCCGGGGAGCGCCGCTGCCTGCGCGGGCGGGCGCGGAGACTGCGCGCCTGCCGTGGCGGAAGTGTGGCGCCAGGGGGCGCCAGCGCACCGCCGGCACCTCCGCGGCTTCAGCGCACCGGGACCGCTCCTCCGGCACCGCGCTGGTACCGCGGCATCGTCTTGGCGATCCCGGCATCGCCCTGGCACCCCCGGTATCGTCCTGGCAATTCCGACATCGCCCTGGCACCCCCGGCATTGCCCTGGCACCCCTGTCATCGTCCTGACAATCCCGGCATTGCCCTGGTTCCCCCAGTATCGTCCTGGCAATCCCGGCATTGCCCTGGCATCCCCGGTATTGTCCTGCACCCCTGACATCGCCCTGGTACCCCTGGCATTGCGCTGGTACCCTCAGCATCGCCCTGGTGACCTCGACACAGCGCTGGCACCCCCAGCATCGTGCTGGTACCACTGGCATTGCCGTGGCACCGAGCTGCCATCACCCTGACATCACCCATCATCGCTCTGGCACTGCTCTGGCAGTGCCCTGGCACCACTCAGGCCACACCTGCATTGCCTGCCTTTGCCCTGGCATCTCCCAGCACCACTGCAATGCCCAGCAGCACCTGGCACCACCTGGAACCAGTGGGCATCACCTGGTACCGACTTGTCAGCACCTGGTGCTGCTGGTCATTGCCCTGGCACTGACTTGGCAGCTCCTGGCACTGCCCTGTCACCACTCTGTCACTGCCCTGCATCACTGCAGTGTTGCCCTGCATTGCCCAGCGTCAGCTGATGCCAAGCCTGAACTGCCCTGGCACCACCCTGCAGCAGCCCAGCACTGCCCCTGCACTGCCTTGGCATCACTCCTGCATTGCTCCAGCACTGACCAACAGATTCGGGGACACTCTGCAGGACCTGCTCATTTCCCTTCACATAATTAATGCAAACGCAATTTATTAAATGCATACATTGCTTTCCATTTTTAATCCCATGAATTATTCAGGATGAGTACTTTATTAGGCTGTTCGTCTTGTCTCCTTCCCCCTTGGGCTGGGTGTCTCGTATTTATCACTGGAGGGATGCAGCACAATCATTTCTGCAGAGAAATACTTGTCTGGGGACAGGTTCTGGGTTTATGCTGCATGGGCAGGTTTTCAAATAAAGCCAAATTTTTCTCCTTCCAGAAATAGAGGTGGGGTACAAAGGTTTTGTGTTGGAAAGCTGCAATCCAATTCATCACTCAGTGTTTTTAAAGCAATTCATTGGTCTGTGGTGCTTCATGTGACTTTTATCTTAGTGTATCCGCATAAATCATGGAATCATTTAGATTGGAAAAGACCTTTAAGATCATCAATTCCAACTGTTCAACCCAGCACTGCCAAGTCCAGCACTAAATCATGTCCCCAAATGCCACATCTACAAGTCTTTTCAATCCCTCCAGGGAGGATGGGTGTACCCCACCCTTTGGCAGCCTGTCCCAGTGCTCAACAACCCTTTTTATGAAGAATATGTTCTTAATACCCAGTCTAATAATGCCCTGGTGCAACTTGAGGCCATTTCCTCTCATTCCAACACTTGTTATCTGAGAGAAGAGACCGACATATGCCCTGCTCACTATACCCTCCTTTCAGTTTATAAAGACATAAGGTTGCCTCTGAGCCTCCTTTTTGTCACACTAAGCAGCCCCAGCTCCCCCAGCTGCACTTGTAGCGCTTGTGCTCCAGACCCTCCACCATCTCCACTGGCCCTTTTTGTTTTTCTGGACGCACACATCAATTTGTGAATAACAATGAAGTGTGCAAAATAACTGCCTTCTCCCTGAGCAAGTTGTTCTTGCTTTCCTAGAGCAGGCTCCAAAGTGGCTATAAAAGATCTGTTTCTGAACTGGGGGAATATCCACCAGATCAGGAAACAGTTTGATGGGGGTGCTTCTGTCAGCAATACTGCAAGACAGCAAACATGGGCAGACCCAGCTGTACAGAGCTCAGTGGGCTTATCTGTGAATTTCATCAGGCCTTTCTACACTTTGAGACACATTCCAAGAGAAACAAACAAAAAAAGGAAACTAAAAAAGATCAGGAATTAAAATATATACAACTGTTGATATATTTTTACAGGTTCTCTGTCAGTTTATTTTCTGTGTAAAAGTTTAGTATGTTTTATCAACAGCTTTATGAAATACGATTGCTTAAAGCCATTGCTTGGCCACCACTCTTTCCCTGAAGAGAAAGATTTCTAAAATGCTTCTCAGGGTCATGGTGGAAATAATTCTTTAGCAGAAGATGGTGAGGATTTCCATGCCAGAGCAGCCATAGAAGGAGCATCGTCCTGCCACCTCTTGTTCATACAAATACTAGATGATTTCCTGAGGGTCCCTTCCAACTAAACTATTCCTTGTTGTCTGTCCCCTTCCCATTGCTCTGTTTTGCTGCTCTCGGTGACAGGCAGAATGTTGCTTATTCGCTGTGCCTGTCAAAGTTCATGGGACCTGAGTCATTCAGTGCCACCCTATCCCAGACCGAGCCCAAAAATCCTACAGCTAAGGGAGTCTTGGAGGGTCATTTCCCAGAAATGGTGTTGGAAACATCTGTTTTTTCAAGAGCTCTCAAACAGCCACGGCAATGACCCTTCTCAGCTGGGCTGCCCAAAAATCTCCATAGAGAACAGCTGAGGTGTCTGACACCTCAGGGAGGAAGGGCGAAGCAAACAAAAAGGTCCAAACACCAAAACCGAGTTTCAAAGGAAGGTAAGCTGGCCCAGCATTGTTTATGAAGCACTCAGTAACCAACTGCCAGCCTTGTTTATACAATACACCTCTGCTTAAGGAAAGTTAAATGTGCTCTGTAACTTCAACAGAGAGGTCAGCAAAGATTTATTCTTTCTTTTAAACATGTAGTAGAATGGTCTTTGTATGTATATATTCAGTAACCCATAAAACCTTAAGGGCAATTTTTATCCCAGAGACTCATTTCTGTCCTTAGTGATTTAGTAGTAAAACTACAATCAGGCTTGGGACACATGGGATTATGAAAAAAGATTTAAAACATTCCTTAAAATGCCTAATGACACAGACTCTTAAAACATTTTGAGAAAGGAACGCTGGAATCCTTTGAAGTGACTTTCAATTAAGCTTTTAAATGAATTAGGATGTTATTTTTGTGTTACAGCTAGACCATAAATTTACTTTCTAATTAAATACTGTGTGAAAACTTCATGTCACATATCACTGCTTGCAAATTTATTCACTGTTGGATTTGACTGAAGTTACTTAGATGCTCTTTGCTCCATCTCAGGGGCACAGCAACTTTCCTCTGGGAAAACAAACCAAAGTTTCCATTGTGCTGTTCTATGGGAAAATAGCAGTTTTATTACTATAACCCAACTCACAGACTTCTTTTGCAGTTCTGTTCAAGATTTCACTCGAATTTCTTTGTCATATCCCCCAAAACCTGTCTCTCTTCTCTGGAGGAAGCCACCAGTGCCTGGTGCCACACTAGTCCTCAAAGAGTTAATGAAATTCATTTTTACTGGACCATTTTCAGTCATATCATACTTTAGGAAAAATATGAGCAGCGTTCATTATTTTGTCACAAAAGCTAAGGAGCAGATAACGCCAAGTCCTATTGGCAGCATTATAGGGCAAAGTATTTTCAATAATTACACAGTATTACAGGTATAACTATTTCTCTGAACATTAGGCCTGATAGCTCTTTTGTCTCTGTCCTTTCTTACCCTTTATTCTTCCATCTCTCTAAGAATCTCCTCAATTTCTTCACCTAATTTAAATTAAAATACCATCTTTCTGGCTGTAAAAATAACCCTACCCTTTTCATTTTGTTCTCTCTGCTCTGATTCCAAATGACATCAGTTCAAAGCAAAAAGTTATTGGACATCTGAACATTTTTTTCCACAGTAACCCCTAGGTATTTCCAGCACTTAGTGATGACCAATTACACATATAAAGTTAATAGTTCACTGTGACAAAAAGAACATTAATTCCTTACTTTCCTTCATAATTTGGTGACAGTAGTCACCAGAGTCACCTGAGGCTGACTTTTGAGCTGCTTAGTTAAAGAAATGTGTCTTTCTATGAGCCAAGCTGCTGTGGTTCTTTCCCCTGGGCCATCATTTAAAAGCCTTGTGACTGTCTGGCCAACAGCATGAGTGCAGCGTTAGCAGGAACATGGCACGGGGCGAGGGACATGGCACAGCACAATCCCCGTCCCCGCCTCTGGCAGCTCCCTATTCAGAAATAAATCACCACCTTAAGATGGCATTGCAGAATTACTTGACCAGGCACACCAGCCTGCAACCTTCTCCAGAGGTAACTGGGTGATAGATTGCTAAGAAGCTCATGGAAGAACTGTGAACGCACATTTCTTCCCCTGTGCTGAGCAGTGCACTATGAACTCTACCCTGAATTTCTGTCTGGGGCACTCTTGCTGTCACAAGCCTGCAGGGTCTGGGACAAGAAAGATCCAGACACAGGTTTATGCTGCTGAACATTACACTGTCCACTTGCTCTACCTTGACCATTCAGAGGGGCTTTGTATAACATTTCACCTATTTATTTTTTCTAAATTTTTAAACCTAAAACTTCTCATGAGTCTGTGGTTTAGGATTCCTCACATTAACCGTATATAAAGAGTTTCAAAACTGTCCTTCATCCTTGAAGGCAAGAAATAAAGCTGTTCTCTTGTTGTTTTGACCAAAAAGCAATGCAGTGCAGATGGTTGTTAATATTTAACTGTACCCTAACCTTTTTATTCATGGAGAATATTTATCCATGCTCCATGAGGGTGAGAGATGCCTGAAACAATCCAGAATTAGAAACCGTCCTGTACCTTTTCTTTTAAAACAACTGAGCTGGAAACAGAAGTGTTCTCAGTCCTTACCGTGCAATATAGCCTAGTGTTGGAAGTGTATAGTAGACACTGGTCTGGATAATCAAGCACCCAGAAACAGACTTTTGGCTTAGAGATGCTGTAGGCAAATATTATCTCATAAAAACCCTCAACTGGAGCCTCACCATCCTTATGCTGTGATGTAGAGCCTCCCAAAATGTCTACATAGGTGCTGTGCCTGATGAAATTACTCCAGTCTAAATCCTACCACTCTTACTCATAGATATTTTTCCTACCTCACAGGCTTCATGATTGTCGCCTTTTTTTTTTAATTTAATTTTCATGTGAACATAAGCCAAAATTTCAAAACTGTTGACTTATTCTAAGTGTTTGATTTGCCATCTCTCCAGGATTCTGATTTTCCTAGTATGCGAGGCCAAAATTTTGTGAGTTGAGACAACATTAAAATGTCAGAAGTCAGACAAAATACAGGCTCTCAAAATGCAAATGACAAATGGAATCACTAGCAGACTCATAAGTGAGATGAAGAAATGTTATTACCAGAAAACATCATTACCAGGTTCCATTAAAAGAAATATTCAAATTAAGGCTTTTCTAAATACATGTCTAAAAAGCTTTCAGAGCAACAGAAATGGGGAAGGTGAAGTTTGCTGACTGCTTTCATCTAAGTTTAACAAAGGTCTAGCAAGAAGAGAAAGGAGGCTCTTGCAAAGTCTGTGAAAACAGCTAAATGCACAGACCATTTGGGGGAATCTGCAGTGGGAGTTCCTGTATTACTAGACACTGGAGAATCCACTTAAAGGAGAGATTTGTCCAGATGCCATTATTAAGGAAAACATCGGTTTGTTTGGTTGACTGGTTTTGGTTTTGGTTTGGTTGGTTGTTTTTGTTTTTCGATACATCAGCCGTAAGACCCCAACCCTAAAGCCAGTTCTATTTAGCGTTATGCTTTCAAAACACATTTTAATTTCTGGCTTTACAATAGCTCATTTCTCCAGAATTTTTCCCCTAGATAATTTATGAGAAGTCCTTTTTCTGGCCAGCATTATAGAGGATGTTATTTTACATTTCAGGGTAATGCAGTGACTTTGTTTCCACCTTGCCAAAGTCACAGAAATGCAGGTTCCAGCTGTACAAAAGCCACTGTGTAAATGAAATAACTGCTCAAATGCCTCTCACCATTTCTGAAAGGACTCAACTTCTATTAGAAATAGTGCAAGTACATGAATCTGCTTATTGACTACACTCCTGATGACATTTTGCTTGAGGCCGTCTTTCCTGTCATGATATGTAACCCACGCTTGGGTACACAATTCTCACAAACCACAGCGTGGTCTTTTCCATCTTTACCATGGAAAGTCTCTCCCCTCTTCTCATAAGCTTTCACCAATCCATCTTCTTGTGTTTCCAAGAGGAAGAAGAAAAAACCTTCTCTTTCCCTCATCCACTGTGTGAGTCATATATCAGAATTAGAAAAAAGGGTTATTCAAAAGAGTTAGCCCAGTGGTGTCAAAATAATTGAAATAGTTTAATGTTCTGTTTGGAAAGAATTTTCAGCTGAAAGATTTATGATCTTTTATCTACAGAAGACATTAAAAATACTTGGAATTGTGTTAAATATATGAAATTAAAAGGATTATTTGAAGTATCCTGTGGTATTTGAATGTGCAGTGGCAATAAGTGGAAAAGGTGTGTTGATGTGGAAAATTCTTAATTAAGATTTGAATAAGTATCCTCTGTCTACCTCCTCCTCAGATCACTGTGCAAGACTTTAATATCCACATGTATCCTCTGCACTATAAATCCTCAGTTCTACATCGGGGATTGTCATGTATGATCAACAGTTTCTTATTATAAATTGTGATAGGTACTATTGAGCTACTTACCAACAGGATACTTGCCTCTGACTTGGAATGAATATTAATAAAGCTGTTAGTCCTCTGTCAATAAAGCAAGTACCTTCTCAGTTTCAGTAACTGAGCACAGTAATTGCCATTGGTATCCCTAAATGTCAAATTTGTTATTTTTCCTTCAGAGCAGTCAGCCTTAAAAGTGATTTAACATAGTCCTTAAACATCAAAATTATTTCATTTTATTTTGAGGGAACTTGCAAGCACCTTCTTTGCTTGTCAGGTGATGAAAAAAGGTAGCAAACACCACTGAAAATCTGTGTTTTCGTCATTGGCTTTCTATGCTAGCAAGGCTCCAACTAATTTCTGATCTGTGAAGAAAACAATAGATGAACAAAAGTGAAGGCTATTCCTGCAGGGCTGAGGGGTACCCACCACATAATTCTGCTGATATTGGTTTATTTATTTTTTTTTCCTGTGTAAAATAAAGGAACACATGGCTGGTGATCAGGACAGCTAACTGTTCCTGGTTTCCATTAAAAAGTCTTTTACTACCTCTCCCAGCTTTGCAGCCCATCCTAAATTTTCTAGAAGAGACAATTACACGTTCCAGAGGTGCAACCAGGGGCATGTAGAACACCCTGGCGTTCTTGGGGCAGACTTGGAAAGATGGGATAGAGATGTGGGAAGCTGAACTGCAGCTGTCAAAGAGGCGTGAGACATCTCCTACCACTCCTGTTTCTTCTCAGCTGGATACTCCACAGGAATTAGAGACAATTGGGTTAAAATCTGGGAGAGTGGTTAAAGTGTTCTGGAACAAAAAAATAGCCTCAGAAATGATGGTAGGAAAGGTAGTCAAAGAATTACAGGAAATCTTCCTGCTCTTTCTACACAGTCAAATTTTGAATCTATTATTGACATGAAACTGATCTAAAATGCTTAGTTTGCAATACTCCAGACTATGCTGTAAAAACACACAGAGTAAGCAGAGAAAACCCAAAATTTCCCGTGCTCATAGATCAGGGAAAGCCTTTTGTAGTAAAGGATAATTTAGGCATCTAATTAATGACCAATTGATGTGTGTGTTATGCTCAGAGAAGTTTGCACTTTTCAAAATCTCAGCTATTGCCTCATTGGTTGGTGAGAAGCTCAACATGAGCCAGCGATGCACCTTCACAGCCTGGAAACACAACCATATCCTGAGCTACAGCAAAAGAAATGTTGCCAGCAGGTTGAGGGAGGTGATTCTGCCCCTCCACTCCACCCTTGTGAGAGCCCACCTGGAGTTCTGCATCCAGCTTTGGCATCCCCAGCACAGGAAAGATGTGGAACTGTTGGAGTCAGTCCAGAAAGTGCCACGAATGTGGTAAGAGGGTTGGAGCACCTCTCCTATGAAGACAGGCTGAGAGAACAAGGTTTGTTCATCTTGGAGAAGAGATGGATCTAGGAAGGCTCTGGAAGGCCTTAGAACATCTTCCAGTGCCTAAAAGGGCTTATAAAAGAGCTGGAGAAGGAATTCAGATATGAGTATGTAGTGATAAAACAACGGCATATGTTTTAAAACTGCAATAATCTGGATCTGGATTAGATATTTGGAAGAAATTCTTCACTGTGAGGGTGGTGAGGCACTGGAATAGGTTGCCCAGAGAAGCTGTGAATGCCCCATTCTGGGAAGTGCTCAAGCCAAGATTGGATAGGGCTTTGAGCAACCTGGTGTAGCGGAAAATTCTCCTGCCCATGGCCGGAGACTTGTACTAGGTTGCCTTTAAGGGTCTTTTCCAACCCAAACGATTCTCTGATCCTATGATACAGCATCAAAAATAATTTGAATTTTCAGAAAATATTTTATTTTTAATATTTGGCCTGAAAACTCCTGAAGAGAGGGCCATGAAGAATGGCAGCCCACAAGCTGCCAGTGACAACTAATTGTCAGATCAGAAAAGTTCTTGGGGTAGAATCAGTGTTCTTGTATCCATATTTGCAGGTGTCTTTTCATCCCAGGAAATGGTTCAGAAAATGCTGACTGTGAGGGCAACCAAGGCTGAAGAGCAGAAACTTGGTTAGAGTTGCATCAGCCAAGTGGGCCAACCAAACCAAATGCTGCTCCACGGGAATATTCTTCCTTCCTGTGCAGCTTGCTCCGCAGCACACAACAGCAGCATTTCACCATCCTTATAACTGGTACACTAATTGGGCCATTTTGAACAGGTCTAAAATAAACCAGACTGTAGTCACATTTAAAAAAATCGTTTAACATGACTGTGTCTGAAACCTGACTACAATCTAATTTCTTTAAAGGTTGCCTGATACCTGTATCACAAGAAACATTTCTGCAGAGCAGGGATTGATTCCACTTTCTCTCTTTTCTCAGGGAATAACCTTAGAAAAACTTTCAAATTGACGGTAATTTACAAAGGCCAGACAAAATAAATCTTTAATAAAATGGTTTGCCCCAAAAAGGAACAGGCTGTTTAAAGAGCTTAGACCTCCAAATTGTCAGCCTGTGTACTCTCTGTAATTTAATACTGGAGATCTTGGCTAACTTCATTAAGACGATGACAGTGAAATTGAGATAAATCATCCCATGGTGAGGGAGGGACCAATACAGAGAAAATTACAACCAGCTCTTCATAAATAGTTTATATTATATTATCACACAGGTAATTTACTTCCATTTTAGTGCAAGAATGAATTTCATTAACATCTCATAAAATATGTATTTTACATTGGAGTCCATGCCATTGTGAAATTATGCACACTGTATGATTTACACAAATACATCCACAAGATGCTGGACCATCCTTAGGTTTAGTTCTTGATGATTTTCATCCCACTCATTGCATGGTAACTTTTAAACTTTTTGTAGTAACTTTACAGTTGAAAACATGACTACTTTGATTTTTACATCTTTACTAACTAATATCTCAAAAAATGTCTTTACTAACTCTGTAACTCAAATAATCTCAGAGTTGTTACTTCTACAATGAGCTTGCATTAAGTTTGAAAAATTTTCACTACAAAATATTCCCATTCTCTATTATGTCCTAATACCCATGCTAGGCAAATATTTTTGAAGGCTTCCCACATCGCTTGGTTCTTGGTGATCAGAAAAAAACCACAAATTTTAAGCGAGTTAACCCATTTCATAGAGCTTTAGTTCTGTATTGTAACTGCTGTCTGTTTGAGGTTTTTTCCCCTGCAGGGAATGTTAGTGATTCCTATAAAGACTTTTCCTCCAGAAAGCTGAGTCACATTTTTTATTAAATGTATTCAGCATAAACTGTGCGTTTTAATAACATTTTTTCTATATTTCGATAAAAGTTGCACTGAATAACATTCAATTCTTCCTACTTAAAAATAATTTTAAATTAAATAATTTAGAAGTTTATTTCAGGCCTTGTAACAGCAGCTTCTCAACACCAGACTTCTTTTGCACTTCATTTGTTTGTGTCCATTCCACTTGAAAGGCAGAGTGCTTTCTGCTGAGGGAAAGGCTGCCCTGGCTCTGCCATCCTTTTATCTCATTTTTGGGTTGTTGGTTGCACACATCCACAGGGCTGTTTCCATTCCATGTTTGGGAGGTGACCTGGGAGGGATAGATGTGAGTTGTTTTTGGCTGTGCCTAACCCCTCTGCTCTCATCTTCTCCCCTCGGCGCTTCCTGTGGGTTACTTGTCCCCTCTGGATGGCAGTCTCACTGGGAGTACAACTTTTGACTATGGATCAACACTGAACATCACAGGGCAGTGCCCCATCAGTCATTTCCCAGTGCACCACACAGTGCTGTTTTTCACATGGCAGCTGCCTGACACCCTGCACTTTTGGACTACAAACACAGCTTTAGAAAATGGAGCAGTTTAGTCAGTACAGCTAAGGAGGCCACACACCAAAACCAGTTCTACTCTTTGTTTAGTCCTACTTATGGACTCTGTCATTGTGAATTTACTAATTTCCTGAAACAAAGTTAATCTTTCAGAATAAAATACTGTAATGCAAGACTGAATGAAACCCTAGAGCCTTGTCTGGACTAGGAAATCTCTTTTTAATAGTTTTATCCCATTTGCATTGAGTTAGAATACATTTCCTTTCATACAGGGCACAGGAAAATATTCTTTCCATAACTGATTGATTTAAAAGGGTTCTGCTCTACATCACCGAAAGGGAATAATACAGACCTGTTGTGGCAGACAGCCTGATTTTGAAATAAGATCACAAAACATTAACAACTGCAGTAACTGACCTGTCACATCATCTGCATAAGAAAGACTTGAACAGTTGCTTATATTCCAAATTGTAGAGTGGAGAATCACTAATATGTCCGACTGACTCCTTGCAGATGGGTGCCTATGTTAAAACTGGAACAGTCCCAGGGGTTACACAAACTCTTTTCTGCTGTCACCAGCCATGATAGGTCTCCTGGCTCTCTGTCATGGGCATCTCCCTGGGCCATGAGCTGGCCTTTGCTTTCTTTGGGCAGGAACAGGAGGTGGCTGATCCTCCCTTGGCTCATGCAGGGGGGGAAGAGTCTGTGGTGAGCCAGTTGCCCAGGATGGCATCTGTGTCCAGATGGCTTTTTTAATATCTCATGGGATAGTGACTTCACAATCTCTCTGGGCAACCTGTGCCATTGCCTGGTCACCTTCACAGTGAAATGTACACAACAACATTAAGTAATCATAGAATTAAAAAAGTCAGAAAATTTGCTAGAAAGGTTTCTAAACCGTTCTGAGGACGGGTGCTGCTGTGTCTAGGGTGGCACCACCACAAGAGCACCCTAAAATTTCCATGCAGAGATGCCAGCCATGCAAAAATGCACAAGACATCTCAGGGGGTTTCTGTGACATGGCTTGGCACGACACAGCAGAGTGCAGTGCTGCCTGTATGGTTGAGGAAGCTGCAGGGCTCTGTGATGGAAATGACAAGGGAAAGGTAGCGCTTTTGAGGTTAAAACATTGTTTAAAAGAAAAACTGAATCGAGAACTAAATTGAAACCTTTGCCAAAAAGCCCTCTGAGATGCTGACCTTTTTTGAACTGCTTAACTGCAAACACGGATGAAATAGTCTTTTTTCTAGCATCCACAAAAAACGGTTATGTAGGCTGTTAAAAAAACTAACTTCTTATATTGCTGGCATCTCTTTGTAGAAAGGAATTCAAGACTTCTTTAGCAAAAGCATATTTTCCTGTAGTGCCGCATATAAAATGTTCCTAAGAGTCATTAAAATATTTATAAGAGTCGGGAATATTTACAAATTTAGAGAATGATTACAGTAATTTAACTATGACAAATCCAGCATCAGTGACTAATAAGGAAAGAATTTCATGGGAAAATATTGTATCATCATTTGAATTTTCTATCATTTTCCAGCTGTTTCAGACCTCAAGTGGTATTTTGCTTAAATGTTCAGAAATCCTGAGGTATATCTTCACTGAGTGGCTACTTTTCCATTTGCAGCTAAAGGATCTTAACAAGTTTTCTATGTTTCTGGGATTTCTGCCTGTGCATCAGGTAAAAAATGCGTAGCTGCAATTTTTATTTTATATATTAAAAGGATTGAGAGTAGTCTTCAGTGAATAAATAAATAATACTACTGTTTCTTTTACAATATGAGAAGTTACTACGGATGTTAAGACCAAACACAGCCTGTGATTGCTGCAGCTTGTAATGCATTCTTTGAAGAGTAAGCTTCGACAAAGACTAAATAACAAGTTATTTGGTAGATACATCTTTTGGCTAAAATTCATAATTGCAATGGAGAAGAAAAAGAAGTGTAATTTGTTTGTGTATCTTGGTACTAAAGAAC
Source organism: Bombycilla garrulus (assembly GCA_013400315.1). Lineage (NCBI taxonomy): Eukaryota > Metazoa > Chordata > Aves > Passeriformes > Bombycillidae > Bombycilla > Bombycilla garrulus. Next base: position 237,516 of record VXBU01018897.1, on the reverse strand, counting down.
AAATTTGATTCCAGCTACTGTTTTTGATTTGTGTGTGTGTCTTACAGAGTTTTAAGCATTATTGAAACCTGATAAAAGCAGGAAATACCATGTTTATATGAAGAATATGTATACAGTGAATGATTTCCCATATTTTATTACCACATTGTTCTCTCCTTTAATGTGTGAATTTACTCTCCTGTTCTCTCCTTTAAAATGTGTGAATTTTGATTTTTCCTTTCCTTTGTTAAAATACTTCTGTAGAGAATGCTCGTTTGGCTTTTGTAAATATTTGCTTAGATAGCAAATATTGCTGTCTGGGTATCAAACAAAGAGTGCTCCTGTAATTTATGTAAAGAATTCAAAACCTTCAAGAAAACCCTCCAATCTCCAAAAGCCCAGGTGTTCTGAGATGTCTTAAATTGAGGTAAGACCTATTACAAATAAATCCTGGAGTCATTGAGTTATATGTTGAGTGCATAGCTCAGGCATGCTCAGGAGAACTGATTTTTCCTTAAAGCATCCGTCAAAATCAAGCCTTCCACACTATTTTTCCCTGGACTCTCCGTCTTCAAGCAGGAAGGGGTGTCACATCCCAAGACCCTTCTGTCAGATTTCATTGCATGGGCCAACAGATACAAAAGATTTCAGGAGGCACAAGTCCTGACAGCTAATGCGAGCGTGTAAACCTCACTTTCTCAGGAAGCCAGGCAAAGAAAACTTCACCACTGACACTAGATGATCACATAGATGGGTAATTTGGGTTCAGCCGAGCTCATTGTGCATCGTTGCATAAGGTTTGTTTCCAAGATATGGACTGCAATTTGTACAGTGTGAAAGCAGCAGTTGCAGCTTTGAAGCCAGTGTTGGAAGTGTAATTGGGTAAAATCCAGGCTTTTTTCAAGATGATGAGAATCCTGCCAGGATTTTTAAGAGCTTGGGCTCATTAACTGTAACTGGGTTCAGAAATAAAGGCAAACGTGACTAAGTTTTCTCAGCTCCTAGGAAAAAAATTCTATAGCTCATTCAAAGTATTGATTTATTTGCATGACTCTTCTAAAGCAATAACAATAATTTTAGAAACAGGTAGACTGCAGACTTCAAAATGGGAATGAGCTGGAGCCAGTGCCCCTCCAGGTGCTGTTCTTACAGGAACATCATGTACCTTTAACACAATTAAAACATACGCATGTACAATTTCTAAACCCCAGCTGGAGCCTTTGGCTTTTCTTCTTGATTTGCCCTGAGTGACGCATAATGGCTAACTTGGCAGACTGCCTTTTTTGCAGAGAGACAGGTAGAGCTGGTATGAGAAAAGAGATGAATTATAAAATCCCTTACCCCATTTGCTAGAGAAAAAAAATACTCCCTATCACTGATTTATCTCTAGGAGGAGGTTCAGTTGAGAATATATGTTAAACAAGAAGCTACTTGTATGAGATTTTAGGGCGACTGTGGATGATAGAGAGTAAGATCTTCAGAGGTTCATTTATAGTACCAGGAAAGTTGCCTGTCAAAAGTAGAGCCTACTGAATATTTATCAGCTACTCAGCTGCTCTGACATGTTCCCCAAAACACCCTTAGAAATCTTTGTGTTTTGAAGCTACTAATGGCTTCTGAATCTATCCACGTACCAAATGTGAACACAGAAGTGCAGCTGCTCTCTCACCCCTTGATTTCTTTCAGCTCCAACCAGAACAAGTTTTCTTTGTTTCCAGATAAGTTAATGGTTTCCCCTTAACAGCAAAAGAAAGACTTTTTAAAAAAAGACAAAGACTGGCACCAACCCACCTCTCTCTCCCTCAAATACAAGCAGAAAACTAGTCAGCAAGCCACCAACAAAGAGGAGCAGTGTGCAAGAGTTTTGGGATGGAGCTGACTATGAAAACAATTCTGACAGTCTGACCCATATGTTTAGTTGTGGGTATCATGTCACATAATATCACAGGCTTTCTGCTTTTATGCATTAACCCTAATAAAAAAAAAAAATGGACGTGTGATTTGACCTATTGCAGACTGTTTACAGCAAAATGACTGTATTTGGGGTTTGGGTTTTTTTTCATGCATGATGCACACATGAAGCATCCAAGAAAGTGAGCAGTGAGGATCTGCTCTGGTCTGGGCAAGTTTCTGTTGGTAAGTAATTTATTTTCCCAAAAGAAACTGCTGTTTCACTTACCCCAAAACATACCATGATCTACGTTATAAAGTAATAAAAATTTGTAGGATGCATCTGTAGGAAAATTGTTTCCTCGGAGCACCCCTGTAGATCTAGCGTCCCCTTTAGAGTTTGGATTGATATTTTCAAGGGTCTTCAGTGCCCATTTATGACTTTTTTTTCCTGTTCTTTTCAGTGTTGGTGGTCTGGTGGTGTTGTTCCATATTTTGATAAGGAAGATAATTTAACAGAGGCGGCCAGGTTCCCCCAGCCCTGTTGCTTTATTACTGCATGCCAGAAAGACTGGATAGGAAATAGAGTTTTTAGCTCTGTTCTTGTGCAGCTAGGCCAAAACCATGGCTTCATTAAATTCCTTTACAACCCTGTTCTCCATGTGACTGCACTGTAGCAGTCCCTGTCCAAGGTAGAGGCAAAATGACAACAGGAGAGACATAGTATAGTCTAATTCCCAAAGCAACAGTCACAAAACCAAGTGGAGTTGTCTGTCTCCTGTAGGTGCCTGCAAATATACACTGAAGCCTTAGGCTGATGTGTTGTTCCTCTAGAGAGGCATACTGAGAGAAAAATAGGTTTCTTTTGGCCTTCTGCAGAGCATTTGGCATCTCCCTGCGTGATGACACATTTGTTGTCACCAAGAACATGACAATTCCTACGTGAAAGTATTTTTTGCCTCTATAGATATGGGTGCTTGAGTGAAATGAAGTGATCAAAAAATAATAAGGAATGTGGCAATTACCAGCAGAACTCATTTGTTATCTGTTGTCGAGCCTCGGCAGTGGAGGAAGCAGTCATCTGGGTGCCCTAATGAAATGTGACAGACATTCAGAGAGCGAGGGCTGATATTTCCTGACAGCATCACCATCTGCACTCTGAAAGCTGTAGTATCTGGACATCATAATCTGTTATGGGTTGCTTATTATTGCACCTCCACATCGCAGGGCATGCAGATCCTGGAGCTGCACGTGGTCAGCCCACTCACCTCAGCAGGATCCTAATCCGCAGCCTCTCACCGTGCTCCCTAGTTGGATGTTTAGCTTTCCAAATAATCATGTCAACAGTCTCAGATGTAGATATTTGAAAGGGGCAGGGGAAAAAAAAAGGAAAGAAAGAAAAGGTCTTCTAGCCGGCCAGCAGGCAAAATAAATGTTAACCTAATTCTTACTGGGGCAGATGGAGTTGTATAATCTGATTTCCAAGAGTAAGGGGGAAATCAAGGAAGTAATGTTTGATAGGAAGTAATATATGATATTACAGCAGTTTTCACAGCTTCAAAATTCTAATGTGGCAGTGGTTTCTATGATCCTACTTCTACACACAACACAGGTACAGGGAAAATTGTTAAAAAATTAAAGATGTAATAAAAACAGAGAATTTTGCCTAAATCGAGGAAAAAATATGCTGCCTCTGATATACTGGAACACAGAGATTAAAATAGAGACTACAGGACTAACTCAATCCTTTTTTTTTCAAGCATTGTTTTTAGAACAAGATAAAAAAGTGACCTTAAGTGGCCTAATTAAGGAAAAAAAAAAAAACAGGGGAAAAAAACCCAAAAGAACCAAAGAATGGGGGTCAGTGGGGGTTAACCTTCCCTGCATAACTCAGTATTTCCCTGCATTATGAGGAAGAGGAGCAAAGTCTGAAGACACAAGTCAAGTTACCAAAGCAGTGGTCAAGTTATAACTTTGCCTCTGAAGAAAATGCTTTTTTTTCTGAGGTAATTTACCCTGAAGAGTGGGCTTGAATTTCCAACTTGTTTGCTAGTGTGCTGTGTTTGCTTTCCTGCCTGGTAGTGAACATGGGGCACTCAGGGTCTTAATTTTTTCTCTTTGATATTAAACAAAACCAAACAAAACACCAACGCAGTCCCTCAGGAGGGTTTTGTTTCGCTTCTATCGCGTCTTGTGCAAGGGGTTATTCCTCAGAGCCTGGCTTGAGATGTTGCTTTCTCGTACACTCAGCTCCTCTGAGCACAGTGATGAGCAAGCCGTCACCTGGCTCAGGCACTGATCTTTGAAAGAACCTTTAGCAACTAGAAGGGTTTGTATACCACCTGAATGGAAACAGCTCTTCACTTGGTGGTATCTCGGTGTATCAAGTGCTGGGAGATGAGATGATTGAGATTCTCAGATGGAGAATCCAAGTCTTGTGTTCCTTCAGCTAGTTACCAGAAGGAGGTATGACCTGGGGCTGAATTCACAGAATCACAGAATCCTTTAGGTTGGAAAAGACCTCCAAGATTATCAAGTTCAATTTTTGACTGATCACCTTGTCAACTAGTCCATGTTAGTAAGTGCCATGTTCAGTTGTTTCTTGACCATGAAAAGCTATAAAATTGAGAACGATGAGGAGACACACTGGGTTCTTGCACCGCTGGTATTTCAGATATCCCTGGGTTTTGGGTCTTTTGATTTGACTGATTCCTGGAAGTGAATACATTAAAATAAATAAACTTGAGGTCAAAAGAAGAGCCACAAAAGCAGCTCAGCACTGAGAGGGTCATTGGTATAAGCAGTATAGCTCTGACACTCCCTGCAGGTTTCAGTGATTGAAATAGAGGAGGACAACAAGACTCCTCGATCCTGCCTGTAGATTTAGCAAGTGTAACACTCAATAAAACTAAACGGTTGTATAAAACTATCTATGATTCTGGGAAATATGATGGGAAGAATTACCAGATCTAAAAAGTTTTAAGTTTTATTTTATGAACATATATAAACCTTTTCAGCTGGTGGAGTACCAAGAAAACCATTAGATCCTCAGCAATGTAGATATTAGACCTGAAAGTCTGCTCTTGTACTATAGGGGATAAAAAATCCAAATTATGTATGTCATCAGCTGAAGTCAGCTGGGTCTAATAAACTGTGCGAAGTCAGGGCAAACTATGTTCCTGGAGCAGTTTTTGCTCTGGAAAGAAATATTGAAGATCACTGCTTTATGGGTAAACCACCAGCCAGAGATAGTAAGGAAGCATTGGTTAGTAAAGTTGTCCTCGTTGGAAATAAACACATACAGGGAGCTGTTGGAAAGGGTCAATATTCCACCAATGAGGCAAAGAAGATATATTACACTCACTCTCCCATCTCTGGAAGCAGACAGCTTCCATAGTTCATCTTGTAGCTGCGGATTTTTAGAATGAGCTGCCTCATGGGAAACAAATGAGGGGGAACAGCATTAGTAGGAGTTATGTTTACTAAGAAAATTCAGGGGAAGGGCATCTACTATAGCAACAGGAGACAGGAGCTAAACCTTCTGGGATGCACGTGCACACAGAAGAGCAGCTAATTCTCTCCATAGGGCAGGACCAAATGGGTCACCTCGCCAAAAGACACAATTCAAAATCTTCCACAGACACAAGGAGATGGAATTGAAGTCTTCTGAACAGTACGGTAGTGCTCATTTTCCACATCATATCACAAAGCAGGCAATTACAGTCTTCACTAGCTGGTGTTTCTAAATGGGATTCAACTCTCAAAGCACACATGGAATATTTCCTTAAAGCTATCAGGAGTGTCTTACTCTAACATTTTAGAAACAGCTTAAAATAGTTTGGTTCAGTTTCCAGCTTATGTAAGAGTTAATTTTTTCTCTTTCTGTGAAAGTTCTACATTGAGCTACTGCCACAGTGCATGTGAATGATTTATGATGATTTGCCCCATGTGGCCTTCTGCTAGAGGCAACTGAAGGAAAAAAAAACAAGCCACAAAAATGCCCAATACAACTACAATCCCCCATAAACTCCCTTTTCTTTAGACATTATTTATTGTTACTCATTTTTAGTGAAAGAAAAGACAAGAACCACACCAAAGTGGAATATGCAACACCACAGGGGTTCTAATCAAACCCAAACAACAATATGAACTATTGTTGTTTTAGTGTTAAAACTAGCAAGCTCGTATAACAAAATCCAAGTAGCAAGTCACGGGAGGAAAAGTGATGAGAAAAGAAAAGCTGCTTATGTTAATTAAACAAAGAAAATCTGCCTGGCAGACAAGAACAGCTTAGAAGTAAATGAAGTTAAAATATGTATCTATTTCTTGGTGTTCCCTGAGCACACAGATAATATATGTGCTCACCCATTCAGTCTTAGGGATTAAAGAAATTGCTGGGCATGTTGACTAAATCCAGGGAAGATGAGCTTTAAAAACAAAAATTCATGCTTGTACACCTGGTGTTGGGAATGAAATTCTAGAAGCAAAGAATAGAGATCTTTCTTGTACTTCTTTTGAATGGCAGGATACATCACAAATTAAAAACCTATAACCCAAAATAGGGAAAAAGATTCTGCCAGGCCTTACCATGAGGCACCAAAAGCTAGTGAAGAGAAAGCCCATTCATCAGAAACCAGGCTCCATCAGTACTGCTGCTCACTCCTTACTGAAGCAGTGAAGAAGATATTTACCAGTAGCTTAGGTTCTCCCCCTCCACTCCCACAAAATCTTTTCACAACTTGATCCCTATTTTGCAGGAACCCATTGTGAAAAATTATGTTATGTCAAGAGTCAGGTTTTCATTAATTTAATTTCTTCTCAGACCTGAATGGATTATCAAGGGAATGGTTGAATCCGAAATACTTTCAAGAATTCATTTTACTTTCCTTTTTATTTTCCCCTAAAGGAAAGTAAACTTCCTTTTTTAGAAAAGCCTTCAGCAATGACACATTAACTGTGTATTTGACATAGGCACACATTTAAAGAACAACTTCAGCATATTTCATGGTAATCAGATTGAGAATAGTTACATAGCAATTTTATATACTTACCATTGTAGACATACTACAATCAGAGACACTTGAAAAATGTCACCAGAAAAATATAATCATATATGACTTGAGTAGAGACAGTAAGACTTCTAGGTGATTGTTTGTTATTGAATAAACATCCAAGAATTTCCAACTCATAATATTATTACAGAATGCTTTTATTTTTCTGAAATGATAAAATTAATATGGCTGTTTCCAAGTCACAGTTGTTGGTTTTATTTATTTTAGAGCAGGGATTTCCAGTGTAACCACACAGGACCAAAACCTTGATGTACAGTGGCATTTAGTAATCTGTTACAACATCCTGCTGTGGCCATGTGAATCTCCATTTAGGCATTGCTGCTTTATTAACCTTACAAAGAAGAGTGCAATATGGTAATAAAATGTATGTAATCAACCTGAATGACAACATAGCAAGCATAGTGCAGGACAGCCATACACACATGATTCTTCTGTTCTTCTGAAGTTGTGATAAATATAATTTCACATATTTGTACAACATTTTACTTACCACTATAAGTGCTAATAAGTGGTGAGTTTGTTTCAAATACTTATAGACACCATTTTGATTGCCTTGTATTTCTAAGACACGATTTTTTTTTTGTGCTGAATAATGCATTCATTACTACAAACCTCGTGAGCACATTTTACTTCATGAGATTGTCTAGTAAGCACATAACAAGCCAAGGCTTCCAAATGTTTTTGATTTTCCAAGATATTAGAATTCTGATTGCATTGGTATTCTGACAATAATGGACATAACTATTAAACAGGGGAGTAATAAATAGTGTGCCTAATAGGACTGGGATGGTGAAGGGATATTGTAGAAGCACACAGTGGGAGAAGGAGTGGAATAGGCTCATATGAAGCAGTGGAAAAAGCCCAGATTCACTGGTTTCTGAAATTCTTTTCTTGCCGAAATAATTAATTAAAAAAAAAAAACATAAAAAGAAACTGTTTCAAAATTACATGAAGGTTTTTAACATAATTATTAGTAACAAAAAAAACAAGAGAAAACAAAAACAACAAAAAACCCCACCCAACCAAAATAAAAAACCCCAAACCTGAACATATTTCAAATGTCTGGGGACAAAAAGCAATAAAAAAGTAAAATAATTTCAAAGAAGATGAAATGTTATCAATCTCTCCTTCCTGCAGCATTGTGAGCCCATGGCAAACACCGTTTTGCACCACAGAATGTCTCCAACAGGTTTGCTCTCTCTGATCCACCAGACTTGTCTGCTCATCAGCCTCAGAACTGAGCCTTTATTCACGATCAGCTTTCTAAGAGTCTCAGAGAGCAAAAATGCAAAGAGTGCTTAGGAAAGTGTTACCTCCCAAACAAAGGCGAACTGGTGATAAAGCTAATGGTAAAAAAACTACTATTACAAAAAAACTACATACATGCCTCAAGACCAAACTACTTTCACCTTTCAAAGTTTGCTTGACTGTAAAAATTCACCCAGTGTCTACAGAAGTGAACCAACTGTGTACTTGCAATCCAGATCAGTTTTCATTACTAGATGATTTGGAACACTTTCAATCGTGTTAAATTCTTCTTTGCATTTTTAAATGAAAGAAGATTGAGCTAAATCACTATCCTGTATGAGTCAGTGCTGTTAAATTTAAAAAAAAAAAAAACAAAAAAACAGAAAATAAGCAGATTAAAAAGACTAATTATTACAGTATGTGGTTATTCATGACTAAGCCTCTGTCCAGGAGAAGGAATCCCGAAATTGTTTAACACAAGCAACAGGACACAGTAAGTAATAGCCAATTATTTAACCCACAGTCTCTTTGAGGATCATCTAGCTTAGCAGAAAAGCCATTAAGAAAGTTTTGCAGAGCATCTTCTTCTTTGTATTTCCAGGTGTATTACTGCAGGAATTCATTTGATGCAGAGCTACAAGCCATTTCTAGAATTAAATATACTGTTATTCACTTCAGATGTATAATAGTGCAATCATCATTATATAAAGGGAGCATAAAAGTGAAGGGTACATTTATTTAATCTGTATTTTCAGAAACATCATGGATTTCTTCATCTATATAGAGCAGTTGAAAGGATAAGCTCTGTATTACCAGCTTCACGCAGTGCTATTTAAGTTGAGTCTATGTAACAACTGCAAATATCTAAAGTCACTTTACCCAGCAGGTGAGAAATACCTACCAAGACAGAATTCAGATACTGTATATTTTCATCCTTAAAGATATTAACATGTTCAACCCCCTTTTTTTAAGACACTTCAGTCTTCACTTTACATAAATCAAGACCCAGCATAGTTGCAAAACTGGAGCAAATGCTGGCCAATTTCTTATCATCACATCAGTTCCTTTTCTTTCAATGTCAAGAAAATTAAAAGGAATAGTTGAGGCACAAGTGATTTTTATGCAGAAGTATAGAAGTATTTTAATAAATAGACTAAAACTTCAGTACTTCTTTTAAAAAAAGACATAGATCATAGGTACATGATCATAGTCATAAATCACAGTCACTGCAGTCTTACTGGATTGCTTTTTTTCTTTTTTTCTGTTTTTTTGTCCCAAGATGAAAAAATAAACTGGTTCACAGAACTTACCAAATCCACTTTACACTGGCATTTCACACAGTTCACGTCTAATCAAAGCAAAGAACAAACCCGTGCTTCAAGGGAGCCTGAAAGCATTCTGCTGTACCTGGCAATAATCTATTTCTTCAGCAAAGACAGCTTCAGTGAACCCAGTGACGCAGAGAAGAGTCCGTCCAGCTGAGCTGACGTAAATGCTGCACGCAGAACTTAGCATGAAAGTGCACTGGCAACAAGCTTTTGAGAATAAGCTCATATCATAAGAGCTTGTGCTTGAAACTACTTTTACAGCTATGGTTATTATTTCTGTCAAGAGGCACTGCATAAATATGGAGTCATTCATCTAATGCACTTAATATTTCTCAGATGAGGACTATTGCAGTTTTACCCTATGTCTAGGTGTGATAATACTTTGGTTTGCTTTACAGCAGTAGCATTGCACTAGCAATACAGCTGATACTAAAGAGAAGGCTGAAAACACTTGCAGACTGGAGTTGAAAAACCCCAATCAGCTCCTTTACTTCTTTTCATGCTTCTTGGTTAGTTTTCCTCTTTCTAGTTGGAGGCTTGTAGCGGTGTTTGTTCTCTTCTCCTTTTGCTGGCTCTCCTGGGAAACCTGTTGCACTGCTCGGAGGATAGCAGTCTGCACAATCTGCTTGCTGGCAATCTGCAGCTTGACTTCATCTTGCTCTGTCCCTGGCTTCTCACCTGCCAGAGCCAAACAAAAAAAGAGAAAACTTGGGGCTAGTCCATGAAAATGTGAAGGACAGAAAAAGAGGGAGGGGGAGAAACAAAACCACAGAGTGACTAGGAACAGTTTATTACGTAGGAAACCTGCCAATACTGAAGAAGATGAATTAGGGTGGAAAGTGTCTCTGCATGCTCAGCACCACAGGACTGAATGAAGGGGAAGACTTTGAGTCATGCAGCTCAATTACCCACTCCCAAGCTCTGGGGACAGCTGTGACTCCCCAGCTGAAACAAGCACAGATACATTTTGCAGTAAGACAGGAAAGGAAGGTTTTCTCATCCAGCTGTGAATCACATCCATTTTGACTTGAGCTGTGCTTCTGGATAGGGAATTGGACTTCATTTTGGAAGCCTGACACTTCTTCATTAACACCTCTTTTTACTTCAGACTGAAAGCCCTCATCCATCAAATTCCAATTGACTTTAAGATAGAAAATTTTATTTAGTGCAGTTTATTAACCATTAGATAGATTTTCAAAAATATCTTCAAAATATTAAGTAACATTCATATTGCTATAGGTAAAAGAGAACATTTTCTGTGGCAACCTGACAAATATATATTTTTGTGTGAAATTTCCTTGTTTGGCTAAAGTGTTAAAATCTGGAGAAAAGTAAAGTAATGTAGTGTGATCACTGATGTGATGAAGAAGAGTAGTTTATGTTAAGAGATTTCTCTTTAAAAGTATTTAACTCTTAACATAAATGGCAATTTGGACAATAAAGGATGCTCCGTAATGGTCACAGCTGATGCTGATAAATAAAAAAAATTCTGACATATGCTTATTGGCATATAGGAAATCACTTGCTAATTGAAATGCTCAGACTAGGTGCTGTTGACATCACTAGATTTGACTTTAAAGTTTTTAAAGATACTCATCTCAGTTCTTTCTTAATTGACTGTTATGTTTCAATATTTCATTAAATAGAATTTTTAGTTTACTGTCTGTTTTAATGATATATATTAAGAATTGTTTCCTGAGAGAAATCAAACAGAGTGAATTAAAGGTCAGGTGCTTTCATGAGAGGTATGTATCTGAAATTGTGATAAATTCCCAATGTGCTTTCAGATCTTTTTTCAAGGACACTTAAGACAGAAAGAAAAGAAGAATTACTTGTTTTCTTAGGAAATATGCTATGTGCTTGAGGGAAGAGACAAGGTCCTGCATCTGGGTCAAAGTAATGCCAGCCGTCAATGCAGACTGTGTGGTGAATTCATTACCATCAGATTTGTGGAGAATTATTTGGGAATATTGCTAGACAAAAAACTGGAAATGAGCCGGTTTATAGCCCAGAAATGTGTGGTGGTCTTCACAAAAAAGAGCATGGCCAGGAGGCAAGGAAGGTGATTCTATCTTTGTGCTCAGCTCCTCTGAGACTCTGTTGTACAGTGTCTGGCTCTGGGGTCCTCACCACTGTAAAGATAAGTAAGAGGTTAAACCTGTGAAAACATAGAAAACATGTTTTAAACTGGAAAATCTGACTGAAACAATCACTTGAACTCTTGGCACAGTGAGCTTCTCTGATTCAGTTTTTTTTCCACTCCTCAGCACTTGAAACAGTGTGGTTTTGGATGGAATTAAACGTTACTTAACCGATACAGTACAGATAATTCTTTACAACTCAAATATGAGCTCACATTTTATCACACCACGAATGTATTCTTGCTTGGCTGAAAAAGATCAGTCAACACATCTGATGTTCTTAAGATAATGTATTAACAAAAACAGGGATAAACATGAAATTCTAAATACAAATGAGTATGCTGGAATAGACAATGAGGTAATATGAAATGTGAAACATTTGCCAATCCTCAAAGCCACAAACCCCAGAATTTATCATTGAAAACATACTGTCATTAAGCATAAAGCAGTTGAAAAATACTCCGTTTGCTTTCCTTGCTTCATTATTTATTTGGTCCTTGCCAGTTAATCTACAAAATTTGATGTTTAAATATTTTTACTTTAAAAAGGTCATTCATAGCAACACTCAGTTAAAAAAAAAAAATTAGTTTTACAGTGCATTTCTCCCTGGGATTTTCAGTGGTTTATTTAGGAGCAAAACTTGTCTGAAAGCACCACAGAGATAAGTGAGATGTAGATTACATCTGCTCAGCTCTAACTCATTAGATGATTCTTTTATTTGCTTAGATAACCAAGAACAGAGAACCCAAAACCTCTGGACTACCTCTGCCCAGCCTCTGAGGGTTTGGGTATGCACAGAAAGGAAATTAAGCAGCCTGAATAAACTTAATTTATATTTGTGTACAATGGTTAGGATGACAGCAACCCAGATAACAAGAGTTAATTGGCTTCAGACACAGAGAGAATCAAAGCTGTTGGCCTGGGTTGCTGTGACCAATGAGACCATTGGCAGCTTGTGTGGACCATCTAAATTAGAAACCAAGTGAAAATTATAGGTATTTTGGAGGGTGATATCTGACACTGTGTTTGAACCAGATCTGAGCCTCTGTTGGGACCATTATTTGTAGGAGCTGCCAGAGATTTCAAGCAGTCAAACACGAATATCCAGCTCCCCTGGGTGCATGGTATCCATCAGAGCTGGCCCAACAGGACATGATACCAGGCAAGTGATTCTGGATGACCCTGCTTGAGTAGGAGTTGGACAAGATGACCTCCAGAGGTCCCTTCCAAGCACAGACCTACTGCATTCCTGTGATTTTAGCTTTTTAGGCTGTGATAAATCACAGCTTTTCCACTTCCTGAATGAGTAAACGGCAATCTCCCAAAATGCATCCCCACTACATCCTCTTCTTCCAATTATTCATTTCAAGGAAAGCAGTTAGCCAGTTGTTTTCTGAGAAGCTCATTTATTTATTGATACACTGGACCTACTCTAAGCAAGAAGAAAGGGATTGACTGAGAAAAGCAGAGATGACTCACACGAGAACCCCAAAGGGGCTGAGCTGGAACATATCTGTGTCTACCTTGCTGAAATACAGACTGCTGTGGACATCCAAGCAGAAATTTGAGTGCCTATAGAATTAATTAGGCACTTTAAGAACTGCATCTTTTCCATCAAGTGAAAAAAAAGACATAGCTCCTCCTTGCTAGGTATTCAGTGTTTAGCTAATCAAAATGAGAGTTACTAGGATGATAAAATACAATTAATTTTTATCCACCATTTTTTAAGATTTGAAGTATAACTAGTCAATTTTAAATTCCATTAAAAATAGGACATTTGAAGTAGTTTCTCGGAAAAATTTGAGCAATATCAGAAACACATACTGCCTATTAGTTATTCTTGTCTAAAGACTACATTTTCCTCTTAATGTTAGAAAATCTTTATTATTCTCTATCTTTAGATGCTCACCCTTCATTTGCAGCACCCGAATTCTGTAAAAAGAGAACGGAAATATCTGAGTTAAGTGATGTTAAATACAAGGCAGTAATTTTATCATCAACACATGATGAAGTCACTTTAGCATCTTTTTATTGCATTGTACTACTCTCTGTAAATTTTATGACAACTAACTCAGCAGATAAACAGTGACTTTTAAACTCTGGTCTGGTTCTGCAATGCAAAGTACAGTTTGAGAGATCAAAAAAACATCAAAATCTTGGACTGGCTGCATGAATCAGTCACATATTCCACTTCTACCTAAAATTAGTGGCATGCAGCAGTGCCTTGAAACTGGCTTGCTTGAAGATGTTCCCCATGAAGGGAAATACAGCAGAAGTTTGGAAAAAGAATAAAAATATTTGAAGTAAATTCAAAGTATTCCTTTCAATTAGTAGGACTAATATTAGTTTAAGTCCAAGAATTCCTTCTGTGTAAGACTTTATATCCTCCAAGATGTTTCTAGACTATGGAATATTCTAGAAAGGTATACATGGGAAAAAAAAATACATTTAGCAGATCAAACGTTTAAGAATTTCACTCTGGTTGCACATGAGCCTTTTCTCATTTTTACACCTCACTTTCTTCAAAGTATCCTGAGTCATTTCCTTTCCAGCCGGCAATCAATGTAGTCTCCTGCACTTTCTGTTGACATCCCCTGGGGTTATTTCCTTTCAGCTTGCTAGAAGTTAAATTTATTATGCCTTAGAAAAACTCCTAATAAGCAACACTCAATAATGGGTAATTTGTTTGAATCAACATCTAAATTCTCTACTGTACATTTTCATAGGATTATTTGGATTACTATCATGAAAGTAAGCTATGACAGGCATAACCTTGCAAAGTGGATGCAGATCCACTAAGGCTGTCAATAAACAGTGAGGGAGTTAAAGACCCTTTAATTCACCTTTCCTCAAAGCTTGTAACATTTATTCTTCCTGTAGGTTATATAAACCACTTTGAACTTAACCATATCTAAAACTAAGAATAAAAATCACATTCCCCTAAATGAACTTCTGATCAATTTAGAATCAGAATTATCCATAATGCATTCCTCTGTTAGCTACAATTTAAATTTATGCAACAATTCTGAAGCTGAAAGAGCCAAGAATTAAATATATTTTTCTTCAAATTTACGTAAGATTATGCAGGTATAGTCTTTAACTAAAAATGTACCATTAGGTTTAGCAATATATTGCTTTGGGTTGCAATAATTAATGATTACTGTTTCCTGCAGCACTGCAACATTAGAATTAGTTTTTAAATAAAAATTGTTATTGTTATTATTAATTCAGGAAGAATATCAATCTCTGGAAAATCTATTTTAATTCTATTGAAAATTATTACTATAATTTTCATAATCCAGCTGACAGTACTAATGAAAAATTTAAATGGAATGAAAGTATAAGAAGACAGACCGTGTTGATTAGACTTCATCAGAAGGTCCAGTGGGGATGCATGAGAGCTGTGTATATAGAAAAAAATCTCCATTTTATTACCTAAATTTTATTTATAAACTATAGATATTGAAAAACCTGACAGGCTCTTCATGACATCATGCCTGTGTGCATGTTGTAATAATTAACAGTAACATTCTTTCCATCAGTATTGATATTCTTCTACAAGAGGCCAAGTTCATTTCCTTAGCTTCCCTTTGGCATTAGGCAGTGACATATCTCCATCTTGCTGGCCACAGCATGGAAGTTCCAAGTGAGCCTCTTCTGCTGAATATTTTGTAACCTGTGGATTGAAGTGGTTAAAAAATCTCTTTCTTTGATTTGCTTTAGAGGTTGGTGCTGGGATTTCAGCACAAGAAGCCTAATTTGAAGAAGAGATCCATAATCAGGAAATGTTGATGAGTCATGTTAATTACATCCAGAATGAATGAACATGGCAATCGGCCAGAGCTGAAGAGTTTCCAACACATGTGCACAAACCAACTTTGCACATGAGAGTCATTAAAATGTTTTACAGAAATAGAGACTCAATTTGTCTCAAAGTCAGTAATGATGCCAACTCAGAGACCTCATGAAAAGGTCCTAGAAAGAAGTTGCAAACTTAATCTTTTTGAAAAACGAATAATAAATGCATTCTTAACTGCACTAGAGTTAATTCTGTCCAGTACCACTTCTCATGCTCTAAAATAGAGCCCAGTGAGGTCCTGACTAATAGCTGTCAGGCATCAGGAGGCAATACTCACTCACCCTGATTCCTCGAGGAAGAAGAGAGGACACTGAACATACCAGAAATGCCAAAAAGTACTTTAATGGAGGATCCTGTGTTTTTCCAATTCCCTGACCTGCTGTGTGCAGAGGATTGAAACACTGATTCTCACTAGAAAAGTTAAGGTTTAGTTCAGTTTTTTTCTTTGCCCTAACCTAATTCCCAAATCCTGCTGTTCAGCCAGCATGGAAGAGGAACTGTATCATGAAGGGGCCCAGAACAGACTACTTAGGTCTTCAAAATAAATTTTAAGAATGAAGGTGGAATAACTTTTCTCTGAATACAAATGGAGGAGGAATATAAGGGCAAAAGAAAAGAGCAGAAATGCAGATAAGCTGTCTCGAAGGACATACTAATATCTCCAGAGCAATACTTCATTGTACTTTTTTTTCCAGACATTAGCTATATCGCACCTCAGGTTTTGTAATTCATTTCCCACTGATTTTTTTACTCTTTCTTAAGAGATAAGAATATCTGGAATTCTCTATGGGTTTTTTGCTATATAAAGCTATCTTTTTAAAGATTCCAGCAAGTTATTTCATACTATTTGAAATATGCCAGTGAAAATGAATATTTTTTAGATTAAGAGATTGCCGGGACCTATCTATTCTTAAGCATTTTTTTCAATATTTTAGTAAGATTTCTTGCCATAGTTCAATAATAATAACTAAAACCAGATTATACACTTCAATTGATATATTTTCTAGGTATTTTCACATATAGCAATAATTTCACTCCTTAAGGACTGTGTCTTTCAGCTTTGAAGACTGAATGTAGCTCAAAATATTAGTCACTGACAATTCTGCCACACACAAACCCATAATTGTGATAGTCAGACTTTGGTCCCAAAAGGAATATTTCTGGATTCAATACCATAAACTAAGATTAATATAACAGGGTCTTTGAGTCTTAGGCTGCAGTTCAGTGTATTAAAAATAAGATGTTCCCTAAAGAGCATCTGGGACCAGCTGCTTCAAAGTTAATGAAAAATTTGTATTCCCGTCATCTGCACAATTTTCCTACTTCTTTTAGAGAACACATTTCAAATGCTAAAATAAGAAACCTCTCAACATCAAAAGCTGTGATTCTTCCAAGGCAGGAGAGGTCCAGTGGCACAGATACAGGTGACCCTCGGAATCATAAATTGGTTTGCGTTGGAAGGGAGCTTTAAGAACATCTAATTCTAAACCCTCTGCCATGGGGCATCCAGAACTTCTCTGGACAACCTGTTTCCATACCTCACCAACCTCACAGTGGAGAGTTTCTTCCTAACGTCTAATCTAAACCTTCCCTCTTTTAGATTAAAATCATTTCCCCTTGTCTTATCACTATCTTCCCATACAAAAAGTCAATCTCCCTGGTTTTTACAAGCCCTTTTTATGCACTGGAAGGCTCCCTGAAGGTTACCCCAGTATCTTCCCTTCTCCAGGCTGAACAACCCCAACTCTCTCAAACCACCTTCACTGAAGAAGTGCTCCAGCCCTCGGATCATCTTTTTTCCTCTTCTCTGAACCCATTCTAACAGGTCCATGTCCTTCTCCTGTTGAGGATGCTGGCGCTGGATGCNCAGGTCCATGTCCTTCTCCTGTTGAGGATGCTGGAGCTGGATGCAGCACTACAGACGGGATCTCACCAGAGTGGAGTGGGGGAACCACCTCCCTTGACCTGCTGACCACACTGCTTTTGATGTAGCCCAGGATATGGTTTGTTTTCTAGGCTGTAAGTGCACATTGCTGGCTCACATCCAGTTTTTCATCCACCAGTAGCCCCAAGTCCTTCTCATCATGGCTGCTTTCAATGAGCTCTTCTCCCATTGGGTGCTCATCTCTGGAATTGTCTCAACCCATGTGCAGTACTTTGCACTTGGACTTGTTGAACTTTATGAGGTCCTCAAGTTTGTCCAGGTCTGGACAGCATGCTCCAGACAGAATAAATGCTCTGGACAGCATTAATTCTGTTGGGCCAACTGCACAGCTCAGCTTTGTGTCATCTGCAAACTTGCAGAGGATGCACTCGATCCCTCGTCTGTGTCATTGATGAAGGTATCAAATGTATCAAAGAGCACCACTCCCAAGATGGTGCCCTGAGGGACACCACTCATTCAGGTGCTCAGAGATTCCTATCTAAAAAGAGAACCTTAAGCACAGAAATCTAGATAACATTTATGTAGGTTTTCTGAATTTGTACCAAAAATCTCATTTTGATCCCCATTGAAACACAGCTTTTGTGTTAGAAGACTTTAAGTATCCACCACTGTATAGCATAAGCGAAGGGCAAGTTTTTAATGGAGGTTTATTTTGCTAGCTGCCATGTTTGCATTTCTAAAACTTTTTGTCAGTTTTCGTCTTAAAGAACTATGTACAGTTTAATTTAATTTGCAGTATCTGAACCTGCTTTTCATTTTTAAGTGTAGAAAATAGGGAAAAGGTTACATAACCTGTAAAAAAAGCCAGCAAATATCCTGCTTTAGCCAGTGAAAGCATCCTGCTATATTTTAGATATATTTCAATTTATATCAGGTCATTCAGAGTCAAAAGTTGCACAGAAAATTTTCCCTGTTTATTTTATAATGTGAGTGGAGTATCAAAGCTGTAAATACAGCTATTAGCAACTGAGGCTGAGATTGTATATATATATATATATTTTTGTAGAACCTCAGAGTTACAGAATATGCTGAGTTGGAGGGGACCCATCAGGATTGTCAGGTCCAACTCCCCGCCCTGGTCAGGACAAACCTCAAGTGTCACACCATGTGCCTGAGATTGTTGTCCAAATACTCTTGAACTCTGTCAGACCTGTTACCATGATCACCTCCCTGAAGAGCCTGTTCCAATGCTATGACCAACCCCTTGGTGAAGAACCTTTTTCTAATATCCAACCTAAACCTCCCCGACACAGCTTCAGGCCATTCCCTTAGGCATATAAACATAGGCATATATACCCAAAGTCATGCTAGAAAGTAAATCAAAGACTATATACACCTAAAATACACCTAAAAGTCACCTTGAGAGAGCAAAACCCTTCTTTGGTATTTTTTATTTCATAGCTGTAATCTTGACAGACTCTCTCTACAACAAGATGCCATCACATGCTATTTTCCACTCTTGAACTGATTCTCTGTCTTCCCAGAGAAATATTTTCTGCTCTATTAAGTAAACTTACCTCAAGACAAAATGTAAAGTCAATTTGCAAGTATTTAACAGAAATGAATGGATATGCAACCCATCTGTACTGATAAATCATGCGTGGATTCACTGCCCAAAGACAGAAAACACAGGGTTATTCTATCAAATATACATGTTACAAAGTGAAGCAAACACAAGTAATCCACAGGAGGCTATGTCTGCCTCCCCATTAGAGAAATACCTGAGTAGAATACAGCTCAATTTACTTCTTCAGGCAAAAAAAAATCAAACCCTCTTGAAGAAGGAAGACAGCATCTTCTGGAAACACAACTACATGATTTGCAAGGGCAGACAACAGAAACACAGAGCTCACCTGCCCTGACTTCCTTGGCAAGGCACTCTAAAGGAACCTGAAGCATTTTAGGGCTATTCAGGTCAGCTTTTCATTTCTGGTAACACCAGTAGACTCTGTTCCAATTGATATCCGCTAAAATTCTGTAGAATCTTTCAAGTTATTATGTAAAAAATCATGATGCAGATGGCTAGCTAGTAGACAAAAAATTTCACAAAGCCTATAAATAAATTTAAATGCATTGCTTGCAAATAATGTTTGCTTTCCCTAGTATTTGTAACATAATACAATGTATTATGTCCTTAAAAAAATCTTTAATAGACAAGATTCGAGGTATAGACATAAAAATACCTTTCAGTGTATTTTACAGTAAGGGCATTTCTTTCCATTAGCACAATAAAACTTGAGGGGTTGGAATGATACTATTTATGTCTATAACAAGTACAAGAGAGCAATTCCCCTGCAAGAATAATGACTTGGAGGAACAAACTCTAGAGGTCAGTGTAACTCATTCCTTTTCTACATTCACGATTTGACTTTCCAGCTCAATAAACAGTTCCAGTAAGGATGTTAATAAGGACTATATCACTTATTACCACTATCCCCCAACTATGAACAGCCCCTTCAGTAAAGGCCATACACAGCCACTGTGATAACAAAATTCTTCTCACACCTAACATGAATAGGATTCAATCCAGTGACAGAGAAGTGAAAGGTGCCAGCCTCACTTATTCAAGCCTTCATTTCTGTTAAAAATAATTTGAAAAAACAAATTCTGTGCTATTTTTAAATGCTACATTGATTTGTACTTTAAAGAAAGATCGTTGGTTATTTTCTTAACTTGTTAATTTCATCACATTTCTGTGTATCTATGAACTAAATTTCTTGCACCTCACTAATGAGGTGTGCTAGTGGAGTTTCACAGCAGGGGAAAGATCAATGTGTCACTGGGAAAAGGTCAGCACAAGAAACATTTTTCCTCAGCAAAAGAGAATAAGGAATTTCCTCCTATATGATTTCTTCCTGCCAGGTGGCAAACACTTTGAACTACTGTTGAGAGCTGTAAATGCATTCACTTTTGGGCAGCACCTGGCCTCCATACTCACTACCAGCCATAAAAAATACTGGACAAAACCTCCATTGTATCAGACTGCATGAGATTGGCAAATAGTTTTGTTTTTCATTTTCAAATTACATCCTACACATGGACTTCATCAATGTTAAGCCATCAAATAAGAATCCTACATGCATATAATTTTACATTTTTATTAGGGATTTTTTGAGGGGGACTGCAGAATTCAGAGCATTAGCAGCATGTAACGCAGCAGTTAATAAGGCCAAGAACTGTGTCCTGCCTTGTTCTCATGGATGTAAGATACTTCATGACTGAGTGCCAGAGCACCACAGTCGGCACAAACACTGGAGATATCCCACAACAGGGTACCTTCAAAGAACTTACTGACAGCAATTTTTGCATTCATGAATAGGCCCTTCCATACTGTCTTGATCTGGGCATTGTGGTCAGGAATCTGCAATAGTATCTGTAACACTATAATCAAGAAAAGAAAAATTATGTCAAGAAATTTCAAGTCTTCATGTTCTGCACCACAACAGGTTGTTGCCATCCCAGCTTTCCCACTGGGGAAGATCAGGACTATTCAGACCAGTAAGCACATCTGTTTCAGTGTGCAGCTGCTATGCCTTCAATTGCAGCATAATGAGATTCCTAAAATGTTTGGTACAGGATGCGTTTCTGATCTTCAATGTCATTATACAAGTCTGCTGTGTTGCTCCCAGCTTAAAAATGTTAAGAACAGCTGCACTGATGAAAAGCTCTTTGAAAACCTACTGGTGTTGCTGTTGCATGAAAAAGGTGCTGAGCTGTGAATATCCTGACATCTCTAATGTCTATCTTTAAACTTTGTGTTCACACATTTTTTTAGCACAAAAATATTGGTACAAAAATTATTTCTGTATCTTCCTCCTTCTTTTAAAACTATAGGGTGTTGAGTAAAGCATCTGAGTTTCTAGTTATAGAGAAACTGTCAGGTAAAAGAAATTTTTCAAATTACACTGACTAATAACAAGATTCACCTGAAAGATGAAATCACACAACTCAAAGCAGACACAAGCTTAGGAAAGAGAGTGTTTGACCTGAAACAACCTGTCAATGTAAATATTCTAATCTTTCTTGAAGTATTCAGTTCAAAATGGATTCCTTTCTAAAATAAACTATGCCAAAGAACAAGCAAACAAAAAACCCAAAAAAACCCCACAGCTTTGTACTGGATGAAACAATTATGGCTTGAAATATTGTTTGGTTATTTTACTTAAGCTTTTACAGAGTAAGAGTAGTGTAAAATTCTCAAAATACACTAAAATGATCACTGAAATTATAGTCTAGGGAGATTTGCTTAGGTAGCTCAGACTACCTTAATAGGTTTCTAACTTTATTCTCAAGCTAATTTAGAAATGCAAGCCATGGCTGTGCTATATCACTACATACATGTAAAGGCAAAGGCCCAAGACCTACATGTTTGAGTGATTCGTGCAAAATAGCATCCAAAAAAAATTCTTGAAGCATGAAAAATACCTTTGTATTGTGTTTGTTCAGACAAATCATAAGTAAATAATAATTTTTTTAAATCTGTGCACTAGGAAAAAATTTTGGTATTGAAAATAAAGCAAGGAATAAGCCCCAGGTAAGTTTTGGAAAAGTAAGTGAAAGTCTGCAAAAAAAGTAGTTTGATTAGCAAACATTTGAAGTTACTGTTAAATCTGGTAAATGCTGATATTGGAAGTGATCACATATCCGTAAACTAATTATCTGCTATCAGCAGAAAGCTTGCTGCATAATCGAATTTTTTCTAATGTGTTAGAACAAATAAATATTTTAATACCTCTTCATTTCCTACCTCACAATGGTATATATTCAATATGTGAAATTATTTGTAGTTACCAGTATTTTATAAGCTAATCTGGCATTGATTTTTCCTTTAAATTCTGTAATCCTCTATCTTCTAAAGAAAATTTAAGAAAAACTTCATAAGAAGATCTGCCAATTCAAAATTATGACTTCTCTCTGCTTTTTGATCTAATCCTTGAAATTTCACGCTTCTCTACAGCAGTCACATATGTACCCCCATCCTTACATGCAATTTGAAATAACAAATTTTTGTCTACTTCTCAAACTGCCTAACGCATTTCAGTTCAGGAAAAGTAAAAAAGCTAAACCTTGTAATGCGTAGCTTGTGTGATTTTCATGTATCATCCCCCCACCCTAAGGGCAGCACAACATGTGTGAATTATCCAGGAAAAACGAATGCCCAGACATCTCACAGAGTTTGGACTGCATTTCCTATGCATCAGCATATCATAAATTGATCAGCACATGACAGTGCAACGAAGCCCCACTCAAATTAAACCAAGAAAGGGAAAAATGTACTCTTAGTTCCTTTTCTGGAACAGTATCAATGTTGATTTTAAGTGGGAAGAATATGAATAATGAATAAAATGAAAAATCCTTTTTGCTACCTACAAATAGCAGTACACTGTCTAAAATGAGTCAGGAGGTCCATGGAATACTGGCAATTTTATAATAATATCTATCTATCTATCTATCTATCTATCTATCTATCTATCTATCTATCTATCTATCTATCTATCTATCTATCTATCTCAGTAATATCCAGGCTTCTTTGGAGGTTGTTTGTTTTTATGTCGCTTTGTCGTGTTATTTTTTCAACATAGGAGATATAAGTTTTCAGGAGTTGAAGATTAACAGGAAAGTATATATTCAGTAAATAATCAGAAGGCTTCACCTTTTTAAAAGATATTTAAACTTGATAAGCTGCTTCTATGTAACAGTTTATAAATTCAGAGTTCTGAACTAACATATCCAAGACCTTAAGAAAAACACCAAAATCTTATTCATCTGCAAAATCTTAACTTTGTTGTCAAGTAAATGACTTTCAAAAATATTTGTTTCTGGAAGATAATTTCCTCTTGATTGTTGTTTTGTTTTATTTTTCCTATCCCGTCCTGGAAGTTTATCATTCTGACCCCGATAATTTACAGTTAGATAAATCTTTTACTTCCTCTCACCTCACACCCGAACAAATAAATGGAACAGAAAATGAGGTCATTCATCACAGTGAGATAAAATCAGAAAGTTGACTGAAGAAATGAAACCCAGTTTCTTAGTAAACTTGTAGTATTTTTACATTATATGGCTTTACTTAAGTACTATGAAGATGCTAAAGATGCATAAACCTCTTTTTTTTATTATTATTATTTTTTTAATATCTGGAGAAGAGATAATGCCAGGGCAGAGTTCATTTGCAGGAAAGAAAAGCAATAAAAAAATTGGAATCTACTCAGACTTTCTCTGTCTGAACACAATAGATTGTTTTATCATCTATTTTACAAATTCCCATTTAGTTGCCCTATGTATTTTATGGCACAAAGTAACATTTGTAAGTAGACCATGGGCTTTCCTTTGAGTAAAGGAAAACTGAAGAATGACTACATAAAACAGTTTTGAACAGAGAATTTTCTTTCCACCTACAGATTAGAGTTGTGAAAAGAACAATTCATGCAGTTATTAATGAGCTTTGGGGTTTGTTCTTTGCCAGCCTTTGGAGAAAAAAAAACGTGCATGTTTTCATTATTTTAGCGGTAATCTCTTCCTGCAGTATTCCAGTCCCACAGAGCATTTAAAAAACTTGTACAGTTAATGGTGACAGTCTGACAGACAAAAGGAGTTCAAGAAAGAGCCACTAATGCTGAAAGGTGTATTACAAAAAGCAGTGGATCATTCTATTACAATAAACAATTTAGTCCTAATTGCAGAACATGATGTAAACACGGACATATGAAATTAGAAAGCAATCAGGCAGTTAAATAGACAAAATTAACGAGATTGTTGAAAATAGATGCTATTTTTTTTCAGAAAATTAGACTCTGTTGGGTTAGCAAAGTGAGTCTCAAGGTTTTTTTTTATATGAAAGTGCAAAGTTTTTGGATTCTTACCCTTTCAGAGATTGGATAGAGAATTTCAAGCAAGATAAAACTTCCGTAAGCATTTCAAAACAAAGGTATTAATAGTTATTAATTGTCAAGTTGCAGCATTTACTTTCCCTTTTCTATTCACCCACTATTTTCTCTAACAGAAGTTATACATCTTTAATGAA
This sequence comes from Bombycilla garrulus, assembly GCA_013400315.1. NCBI lineage: Eukaryota > Metazoa > Chordata > Aves > Passeriformes > Bombycillidae > Bombycilla > Bombycilla garrulus. Next base: position 213,030 of record VXBU01018897.1, on the reverse strand, counting down.
GTTATTTGCAAGTTGTGTCCCTACAGAAGATATTACGCATGACTTATATTTACAGCCTGGAGCTACTGGGCTTCTTGTCCCTCTCATCCCTTTCTGAACAACTAACTGCCTATTTCCAAGCAGAATGTACCAAATCCAATAAAATTTTGCTGCAATTTTGCTTCTTTTATGGGTTAACACAGTAGTATACTATGCACTAGAGATTCTGCACCCTTATACACTGATACCTCACATTAGACACAAACTGCTGAAATCTTCAATTTTGTTCCAGCAAAAACTGGACTGAACAAACTTTCTGTTCTCTTTCATTCAAATACTTATTTTGTTTTGAGGGGGAGGAAAGAGGAAATGAAACTTGCAAATTATCTCCATGAGTTTCAGGAATACTCATATTGGCAGCCACTGGTGTGGGTGCAGAGGGGGACTCACTCTCCAGTCACTGCAAGGCCACATCCCCCTTTGTGACCCTTTAGTGCAGTCTGACAAGAACAGCACCCTGCAGACTTGTACAGGATGCTCCTATCCCTGATGAGAACCACAGGGGTGACCCTCACAACCTTCGGATCCACAGCTAAAGAAATCCTAAGCTAAACCACCTTCCTTGAACCTACCTGCCTCTGTCTGCTGGCGGCTCTGCCTCACCCGTTACCCCCTCCCCGCAGCAGCTCTCCGGCACGGCCGGGGCCTTCCCGCGAGGCTGCCCGCCTGGGATCGGGGGTGCAGCTGCACTTACCTGGAGCAAATACCATGGTGCCGCCGGGGCAGCACGGCTCAGCACCTCGGGCAGCTCCCGGCCCCGCTGGATCAGCACCTCAGATAACTCCCGGCCCTGCTGGATCAGCACCTCGAGCAGCTCTCGGCCCCGCTGGGATCAGCACTCGGATAACTCCCGGCCCTGCTGGATCAGCACCTCGGACGGCGCCCGTCCCGCCGGGCTCGGCACCGCGGACAGCGCCCGGCCCCGCGCGGCGGCGGAGGCGGCCGCGGTCCCTCCCTCCACAATGCGGCGGGGCGGGGAGGGGGCCGGGGCGCCCGCACGGACACACACAACACAGACACGCACTCTCTCACACACACTCTCTTTCTCTACCAGGGAACCATCACTGCCAGAACTCCTTACCCTGCAGTGGCAGCAGAGGGTAAGGGCAAAAAGGAGAAAGGCAATAGCGATCTGCACGGCAGGGAGACCAGCTAATTGCTTCTAATTACCTCTCAACAAAAGTCCCGCTGCCTGACATTTTGGGGTGCGCTGCTTTCACTGCAAGCTGACAGCACTGATAATAGGCTCCAATGACACTGTACTTTGTCACAGGATTTTCGCTTCCAAAAGCTCAAATGCTGAGGAATTTATACTCTGATTTCACAGGCCCATTAACCCAGCTGTACCCAATGGCTGCATTTTAACAGGCAACTTAAATATTTTGGCATATAAAAGATGACATTGAGACAAAACAGTAAAGAAAATAATATTAATAAAATATTAATAAAACAAGGAGTATGAGGGTCAACAGCAGAAGACTACTTAAAATTTCCTACCATCTCTTACATTTCAGATTTAATTTACTTTTGTTTGTACAATCCATAGTCAGATTTCTGGCGGACCTTGAACTTCCACAGCAGAAGTGAGAAACACACAGCCAGATGGGACAAGGTTTACAAAAACTAACTCTCCTCTCTTTAAGCCTAACTTGCAAGAAGGACTTTGAAAAATATTATCAGTGCAAATTATAGAAATTACATTTTTTTTAAAAAAAAGCATAAATGTTTGCACGTAAATGTTTGCAATATACAATATTTTTTCCAATCACATTTTCATAACCTAAAATAGTCCTACAAGGTTATTTCATTCTTTTCATTGTGAAGCATTTCACAAACACGGATTTCTCCAATTAACCTGGGATACCTGAAGTCTCAAAATAAGGCCTTATTCTTAAAATACAGGTAAAGAAAAGCACTCACCTCCTTAAATATTATTGCTTATATACTTCAGCAGGAACTCAAGAGTGGCATCACTGTCAAAGTCAAACTAATCATCTGGTGGTAGTTTGTTGGGCTTTTTTGTTTGTTTGTTTGGTGGTTTTGGTGGTTTTTTTGTTTGTTTGTGTGATTGTGTTTAACACATTTCTCCTTGGGAATGCCTTTCAGATTTATCTTCACTTACAATTTCTAGTATCCAGTTTCTGGATGTTCCTTTTATTCCCCTTAGCAATTTCAACTTCTTTATTGCTATTTGTTTCCCTCTTTTTGTTTGTTTGGTGGTTTTGGTGGTTCATTTCTGTCAGATGACAACTGAATGAACAAACATACCCTTGGTTGCTCAGGAATGATGTTCCCTTTAAATATAGTGACTTCAAAAAATCTCTATTCTAACCATTCCTCACCTATCATTATTCTCATTCACCTTAAGTATGGGAATTGACAGGGTACCTAAGAACTCAATTAGAAGAATTTCTAGTAAAAGTACCCTACACAAAATACAGAAATGAATGCAGTCAGCAATATTCATCATTATTAAGAGAAAGGTGAAGGATACCCTGTAATCTTCAGAAAATCATGACTGATGCATAATTTGGAAACTGCAAGAAAACTTACACTGGTATTTTTTATGATATATCCATTTCCTGGCCTTTAATGCTTGATCTGTGTGTTCAATGGAGAGTTATCCGTCATAAAAAACAGGTATTAGAGCACTTCTCAAAAAAAAAAAAAAAATCCATTTGGCGTATTTCTATTACATACATTGTCAAAAGAAATTATATGGATGTTTCTAAGGGATTGTGTTTTGAGATGGTAGAGCAGCTTGATAAAAGATTTTCAAAGCAATAAATATGATTCAGTGATATCAAAGTCTGTAAGTAACCCATAAAATTCTAGGTGGGTATATGCAACTGGGTAACAGAACCTGCACCACTTTGGTGAAAGAGTACAGTTCATTAACAATAAAGTTAATGAACAGCTTTCTTTAACTGCTATCTGTATTTAATCTGACAAATAACTCAAACTAGTCATATTTTATTCTAGAGTTTTCAGTTTTCTTGCTCAAATTAAAAGCTAACAGCAAGTAATGTTTTCTACTAAAGGAAAAAATGCTATCAGAGCTTCTTTTTATTTTGTTTTGTTTTGTCTTGAGCTTCTAATTTCTGGATTTGGGATTGGGTCACAAGTTCAAATGCACCCAAAAAAATCACTGAAATAACTGCACAGGACAGAGGTCTATAGTGAACTGTCACCTCAAAAAGAGTGTGCAGTTAATGGAGTACAACCACTGAAACAAAGAGAGCGCTACTAATTTTTTTTCATTCAACTTCTGATAAATGGAAAACAATACTAGTTATGCCCACTTACACAAAAAAATCCCTTGAAAATGAAGCATATTGGTAAAAAGGAAGTTATATCATTAAAATACAATACATTTAAAGATATTCCATCAACATGTATGGAATAGGAAGCCCAAAAACATCTGTAGATATTTTTATCAGTAATTATACAGTCCCTGCCTTGTGTATCATTTAAATTTTTAATGTTTAAATGAGGAATTACTGATTTCCATATAACATCACTGGATATAAAAATTCTTTGGTATGTATCCTCAAATACCTTTTTGAAGAAGCCTTGGCTTACTTATAAAGTACTTTGTTAAAAACCTTAACACTTTTTAAACAGACAGCTAACATTTTTAAACAGTTTCAAAAATCATGTTGACTGATGTCACTTTAAATCATTCATGCTACTCATGAATTCTGTGGATTTGGATCTGAAGCAGGCCCTTTATTCTAATGGAGCTGAGAACAATTATTTGGTCACATAGGTTCAGAAGCTTAGTTTCTATTCAGGAAGGAGCCCTTTCCACCTGGTGGGTGACGTGCAAGATTTCAATGCTTTGTTAACAAGAATGTACAGCTAACAATTTACAAGTAATATATTAAACTCTTTTCTGAAAGAATCATTCAGAATGAATCGCCTAAACATAAATGAACACATTTATAACATAAAGAGATAATCCAGATTTCATATGTTTTACATCAAATGACAGTATTACATTTTGTAAATTTTTTTCCCCAACTTCGGGAACTAATTATCTCTAAGGTTTTGGGTTTTTTTATTACCTCCCACACTTACACATTAATAATCAAATCTAGCTTTTTGGGAGGGAAAAGTAGTAAGGTTAGAAAACTGCTTGAACTATTTGATGTATTTTGCTAAATCGGCCGAGATCATAATGGTCTTCAAAAAGTGATTACAGCCACTGTAATCTTATGGTTAGGCTTAACATTTAAATCTTTACAAGCCAAGATGCAATATATTACATCTGAAATTGCAAGGAAGCTGTTTAGAGGAAATTGTGACTGGGTGTCATGAAGAAATATCTAAACATTACGTGAGTATTTGAAATGTCAAATTGCAATCTGTACAGCAGGGATTATAATAGTCAGGATCGTAGATTTAGAAATCTAACATTTAATATCTCTCTGCTTAATATACTTCTAACAGACAGAAGCAGAGAATAAATAGAGAAGGTAGAAAAGAAAAATAAAAATAGACACAAGTGCCATTCTCCTGAAAAAAATAATTCAATGAAAAGCCAGTTACCTTTCCATGAATGCTTCAGAAGAACAGAGGTGCACAGATTTCCAGCAGCCAAAGAGATGTGAAAGCCAGAAGCAAGAACATGTAACATTTCAAGAGAGTAAAAAGTGAATGCCATTAAAGATAAGTGCAGCCAATAGTATTTTAATTCATCGGTCTATTCATTTTTCTTAATTAATCTTATAAACTACATAGTAGTCCAGGGCTGTGATTTAAAAATATGAATAAATTTTAGACAGAGTCTGAGAAATAGTTGTACAGTTTTGTGGTGGTTTTTGTTTTGTTTGTTGGGATTCTTTAAAGTATCACAAAGATGCATCCACCCCAGGACTTTCACAGCCTGTAAAGATATCACAAAATACCTATGTCCATCTAGGTAGTATTTCTAGCTGATTGCATGGCCACCCTCACAACATCTGAATGCCTTGCACCCATTAATGGTTATCTTCCAACATTCCCACAAAAAAGTAAATTGGTATCTTTCTGTTATATACAGGAGTCAAAATTAGAGAAGCTGAACCCAAAACAAAAGCCAATCAACAAGAAACAAAGACCTAGATAAACTCAGGAGGCTTAAATGAAAGATTCAATGACTCACCTAAAATATTACTACATACATGACTGTGCAGTGGAGCCAAAGTAATCTCTGTTCCCACCTGTCACACCTCTGCTGGCTGTCAGTCCCTTCACGAAGGCAAATGAAGGAGTCACAGTCCAAAATTTAGAGTCTTTCCATCACGCAGGAGCTCTTTTATACAGCAAGGAATGCAGTCAAGTCCTTGGCTAATGACTTTGGATCTAGCAGAGACACTGTGAAACACAGGCAGAGATTTTAAAGGACCTCAAACACAACCATTGTCTCCTGACATGGACCAGGCCATACCATTCTGCACCCTAGTGAAAATGCACAGGATGAGTTGGAAGTCTCCTTCAAGTGAAATTCTCATCTTCAATACTTTTCTGTTCCTATCAGCACAACATTCATTACAGTAAAAATGAATATTTTTGTATGTGTCTTTCTCTTTTCCATAAAAACTGTTTTAAGACTCTGATCATGCCACAGCCTATTGGTGTGTGTAACTTGACACACAAGTCACAAAATCAGGCCTTTTTCTCAAGTTTTCAAGGAACATAAATGCAGAGAAGCATTTATGACCCATGGCAGAATAGCTAGCCAATGAGCTATGGAGAAGAAAAGTCAGCTTTACAATGAATGAAGATTTACAAACTTGGAAAAAAATACTGTTAGAATCCTCAATCAATCAGTTATAAATTTTGATAAAAGTAAACCTTAATATTAAACCACATGCTTAATTTAATGCTCAAAGAAAAGATAAAAAGGCCTGTAAAATTTAAATACCAAAGTCATAATTTGAATGAGCTACTAAATAGCTTAGATTGTTCAAGAACTGAGAATGGGGAAATTATATTGAGTTATAGCACTATGAATTACAAATGGTAAATACACAAACTTGTCCTATAAAGTCAAAAGAATGGGGATTTCATCGTGTGTGGCTAAAAAATTCAGCAATGTGGAGAAATAAGATAAATATATGAATTTTAAATTAAGTTTGAAAACATCAGCTTTGATACAAAAGAAAGGACTTAAAATAGTATAGTTCTAAAACTTTAAATTAGGTTAGCAAGATTCTCAAAGCATAATCCATGTCCATCTGGAAAGTATCTACAATAGGACAATCCTATGCTGGTAGAATTTATCACATCCATCAAAGCAGAGCTCCCGTTTGACTCCATTTAATCTGTCCTTGAAACAATGGGAGATCTACAAGAAAGTCACACAACTGGATAGAAGTTAATTATTGAAGTGGAAAGTGAAACCTATACTTCATATTGAAAACATTGACTAAGACTCTTAAAATGGGCAACTGTTCACTTCAATTAAAACATTTGTACCTAACACACCTCTGTGTCCATGGTAACAGCAATGACACTGAAATTAAGCATTTCTCATGTATTTCAAGGTTGTTTTTTTTCGTGCAGACTGAATTGCAAAACTTGAGCATAAGCAAACCTGTCAGGCTCTTTAAAAACTGGAAGTTTTAATTGTTACTATATGTAGAGCTGTAGATAACGGGTAGTCTAGTAACCAAGCCCAAGCCCAGTTATGTTCAGACCTTTAACTCCACTGAAATACAAAAGGGTAGAGCTGCTCCCTCCTACCTTGCAAATGGACAGTGGCATTCTTTTCCCATATTTGATCTCNNNAAAAAAAAAAAAAAAGAAACACAAATAGAATACACATAAGCAAATGTTTTCAAAAATAAATTCTTTCCAATAGAAACAGTCAAAGAGATCTTACTGCTTTTCAAGAGTATAAGATTTCCTGTACAGTCCTGAAAAGTTAAAGACTGAAACCTTACACCAGCATTACAAAGTTTATGTCTCCAAATCCTGGTATAAGTTCTATTTTATACTTTAGGAGCAAGAATAGGGGCCATGCTTATAAGAGTTACTGGATAATTTGGATGAATTAGTAATATATCAAAATCAGTAATAGCTGTAATGAGGCACCTTGTAAAAAGGAAATATTCAAATGCTATTACTTCAAATGGGGAAAAAAAATTCTTGTTAAAAGCATAGAGAACCATGAGAAATATCAATGAACAGAACTCATTTCCAGGGAAGAACATTACACTGAAAGAGGGCAACTCTTAACAAGGAATGCCTTCTGGAGCCTCAGCTACACAACATTTAAAACTCATTAATGTCAAGTACCAAGTGGAAATGTAAGGAAACCTACAAGTTTTATATCCAGGCCTTTACACAGATTCATATTTATAGGTGGGAACGAATCAAAATCACTTATTTGAAAACTTTAGGTTTGCCACAGAACCCTAAACTCAAAAGGTAGAAAATTAAATTATCATAAAAGCAGTCTAGCTGACATCACCTAATGCAATACAGAATCTATCCCTATACTTTGGATATATATTATCTGCATTAACTAAAAAGAGTGATTACTTTTCTTTATCCAGCACGGTATATAAAACAAATCTAAAATACATGTAAATAAGTATGAAGTGAATATTTTTTACTTCCAATACTTGCAAAAAATTAACTTATGTTGAAAAAAAGCATATTTTTTCATCCTTTTGGGATTCCAGTTCTGTCCTTCAGTGAACTAAATACCTATTGTCTTTTATTAAGAACCCTTTCTCATTAACTTGAGCAATGTGCCACCATTCAAGACTGTGTAGGACTGTTGGATAAGAGGCAAACAGGAGCAGATTCATTTAAACAACAGAAGAGAAAGAGAAAAATAGCCCCCAAAACTTCAACCCTCAAATTCCATTCTCCTGAAAAAACAGAAATTACACGCACAGATCACCCTCTTCCAAATCCCACAAGACTGCCAGCAGTGGATGTTGCAAAGAAATGGTGTCTGATCCCTTCTGTAGCCTGGCTGCTTCTCACAAACACTGTGCAACATGTGCTGTATTTCATCACCTTGTATTTAATGTGGTGCCCAAGTTGGGCAAGTCCTGCTCCATTTCTTCTCCTAACTCCAGCAATGTGCTCCTGCCACTTACTCTGGATCAAACCTAAGAATTGATCTGAAAAGGTAGGTCAATTTAAAACTAACTTGCTTCAGCACTGAATTGCTTTCTTATGTAAGATCATTCCACTGGCTTATTCTAAAGCCACAAAAGTCGCTAAATCTGAAGCAAACAAGACAAAGGAAGCAGGTGCAAAAGGTAACAGGAAGAAAGGAAAACAGAAAATGAGATTACCCCTCTTTTAGCAACAATTTGCAGTTTCACAGTGGCAGTCAAAACACAAAGCTGCTGTCTCAGGAGGCAGCTCCACAATAGATTAAACTGCTCCCAAACTGAGGCTGTTCTTCCACTCCACCAGTGGAGCTCCACTATACTCCATTCTCCCGTCTGAACAATTTGCAATGCCACTACAGTGCTTTGTTCCTGTAAGCACTGCTTATGGTAGTCTCTACCCTGGAAAAATGGGATTTTTATTAGTGTAGAATGAAAACTTAGGGAAGTTTGGTCTTTAGAATATTTTAAAAGACAAAAATACTCAGTGTTGCTTGCATATACATATTACTTAAATGTATAGACAGGCCACTGGGAGGAGGCCAGAAAACTGCAAGCCGAAGCACTGTAGGGTTTGGGTGGTTTTGGTTATGGGTTTACATCAGAAAATACATTTTTGTAAACATAAAAACTTTCATACTTTGGTAGAAAAAAAAATAGCTCATTTTTTAATGATTTCATAAAGATTTCCTGTATTAAATGCATCATATCTATGAATTTATTTTACTTCTGAATGAAAATATAACTTTAAATCTATTTATTGCAAAACATGTAGCATGTAGTTACTGTCTTTTATACTTCAAAATGGCTCGTTATTGTCAAAAAGAAAATACATTTGGAATTTCGATTCAGTAAGAATTCTAATTTCTTGTTAGTTCCACTCGTTTTACAAACTCATGCTTTCAAATTATAGACTTACCAAAAAAAAATCATGGAAGGAATCTGAGATATAGGTACCCAGAAGTTCTGCTTTGGCCATGGTTTTTGATACCCCTATACCAAACATTAGATGTAGTACATCTTTATTTATATGGTCCACATGTTTTTCAGGTTTACTTATAAAAAATTAGATGCTTAGCTACTAAATAGTAAAAAATACCAGTAAATTTAAAAATATGTATTAATCAGATTAAAAACTATTATTTCTATTTTAAAGAGTTGCAGTGCTGTTCATATTGGAACCACTGAAGTTCACCAAGTTTAGGAGTTATAAATAAGCAGGGCATGCAAATAAAAATAATATAGAAGGAGAGTGGAGAGAAAAACACTAGAAAACCTATCAATGCTGTATAAATCACTATTTTAAGCTATTCTGTTATTTCAGATTTCTTGCATTACATTTTAAAATACTTCCTGAGAATAGGTGTCTCAACTCTTATGACACATATTTAACAAATCTATTCATGGAAATCCTCCATCTGTTCTGAAATGAATAAGAATGTTACTATAATTGTTTTAGATCTATATGAAGACAAATGACAGGCCAACTGCTGTAATGAAATTTTTAATGAAATGTTCACATTTCTGGCTGACTGGGCACACCAGACTGTGATCTAAGGACTAACTGAAAAAGATGAAAATTACCTAGATCTGTCTTTACCTTTCCAGCAAAATTATCCTGTTCTGTACCTATCTGTAAATGTTTACATTCAGCAAAGTCATCTGCTGTGAGCATTAGATGATCTAGTCTCTTTCATAAATGCTTTGTCTCTTCTAGAACACTATACATGTTTGTATTAACAGAATACTTAATAAAAGATAATCTGCCACAAGAAGTACACTCTAACTTTAGGGTAGACTTTCTGATATAACCTGATATTTTATTCACATGTTCACACGACTATATTAATTTTAAGTATCCTTACCTAACAGAATTATGAAAGCAATCTCTATATTAGAAAACTGAGGCCAGATCTTCAAAGAATTCCAGTTTGGCTACCTAAATGGCAATATTTTGAGGAGCATTTAGTATTCTGTAGCTTACTGGAACAAACTGAAGCTGACCTCAAAATTTTGCTACTGAACATGAGGAATTTCTTTCCACAAAACAACCTTTAAAATTCTGATCACCAGGTCTAAACCTTTCTAAAAGACTAAAGCAGAAAAACAAAACCACACGTACTCACTCAATTGTGAGTTGCTCCATTTTCTAGTATTTTAAAAAATACTGACAAGAATAGTATGTAAAAGAAGGTCTGGGGAGCAGAGAAGGGTTGAAAGGTATTCTTTCCTGAACTTCTAGTTTCCAAACTGAGTTATGCCAAATAATCAACAGCATTCCATGGCTAATACCATTAGAATGAGAAATTAAGCAGATATCACAGTTCAAATGTGTTCTTTTTGTTCCTTTTTCTCTTAAAAAAAATCCAAATAGAATACCTTCTAAGGAATGTTAGAATAGTCTGGCCCCAACAGAACCAACAGCAAAATTTCCATTAATTGGACAGAATCTCATCCACTGTCTCAAACTCTAAAAGAAGTCACCACCCTTGTCTAAGCAAAAATAAAAATGTGTCTATTTCTCAATCAATGCAGCTCATAGCTTACAGTTTATCATGCTGGAAAACCTCATTGGTTGGAGCTGATGCACACCTGCTTTTGTGCACGGTTTCTTTTTGCAGACAGGAGAGAGATAGGAGCAGTACCGTTGTAAGATGCAGACAAATTTACCTGAACTTCACAGACACACCCTTAAAATATATAGGCTGACATTCCTTCAGAATATACAGATTAATTTAGAACACATGAACAAGAACCTATATACAGCTAAAGATACCTCCATGCCTCCACACTTGTAACTTTTACAGCTATAAGCTGTAAAAAAAGCAGAATTTTCTCTGCTTTAACACAGTGTTCTCACACTTTCCGCTGTGAGTCTTCTAATGCAAGCTTGCTTTTTTACAACAATTTCAAATTCACAGCCTGACTACTTGTGCTCAAAAGTCAGGAACAATTTTCTTTAACTGTAATACTTGAGTTTGGTCTTTCCACTCCAGTGTCTGCTGTCCCAGTGAGCTCTATTTTAATTTATTATTTTCCAAAAAAAAACCCAAACCCAATGAGGCTCTCCTTGAGAGGTTATTGAGCTTATCCCTCAGCTTCAAGGCAGAATTAACCATATTTAAACCATTCCTAATAGATGTTTGTCTAACCCATTCTTGAATGTCGCCACTAGTGGAGATTGCAGTACCTCCCCAGGCGTTCTCTTTTAATTATTCATTATTAAAATCCTTTAAAAGTTTGGTTTTGTTTTTTTCTAACATAATTGTCTACTCCTGTAATTTAAGCCCATGGCTTCTTGCATTCTTCATAGTAGACCCTGAGAAAATTTACTTTCGTCACATTTTACACTTTTGAACTTTTATCACAACAAATCTGTTTCGTACAGTCTTATCAACCCCAACTTACCTAGGAAGAAGTGCACACAATTTCAGATAAGAAAACATAGCAAGACTAATATATTTAGAAAAAAAAAAGTAGATCCCATTTTGGACCTACTATCTTTATATCTATGATCATATACAGTAAAACATTTTAACAATGGTCATTTATCATGTTCCTCAAGAGAACCAATAAAATGCAATGAATACACATCCTCTGATGTTGCACAGGTACAAAATGTATAGTTTGTTTACAAACTAATATTACTGAATGTAAAATGAAGCAACATTTTAAAAAAATATATTGGTAAATGTCCAAAGTTTACATTTTCTAAAATATTTAAGGTCATGTTTTATTTACAGACCAGCGTTTGAACAATTACTGGCATTTTAAGATAACTGCTTAACCTGATGAATACATGAATAAAATGAAGCTGTAAAAAAAACCTCAACCAAATAAAAACCCCTCAATAATTGAAGCTCCATATAACAGTTCCAAAAACACTATTTTAAATTTCTGTTGATGTGATGTGATCAAGATGTGATCTATCACACAGTAACTTATCAGAAACTGGTCTAACACTTTGATATGCTATAGGTATCGCAAGTGACCAGTGTTACCAACCATGTGCCCAAGAGTGTGGTTTTTGCCCATTCCAAGTTCAAACAAAGTTTTCACAACAGTTGTAGTATTTACAAATTTAAAATAAAGGCTCAATATACCTTTGGATTACATTGCCCCTGTTATTGTCTTCTTTTGATGACTGCAAGTAGCAGACTGCAATCCAAAGACCATTTATTTTGCTGACTCTGTGAGTTACCTATTGTTATCAGCATGTACTCCAGCTGGTCTTAAAAAAATTAGACTAAGCAGCTGACTAACAGTGAACACTCACCCAGGATCAATTATGACAGAACTCACTCACTGAAGTCTCCCTCTTGATGAGGGGTGGTGTGTCAAAAGGTGGAAGCTTTTAAACTCGAACAGGACCTATGAGCTGTATGACCAGCCATGACACAAATGCCAGCTGAGCCCTGTGGGGAGGTATGGGACACCCATGGCTGCAGCTTCGGGAGTCTGGCAGTGACATCTGGTCACCTGCTGGTGCAGATACTCCTCTGCCTTCACTGTGCTACCTCAGGTGACCTGAAAGCTACATAATAAATAGCCATCTCAGGCTATATTAGCTTTCACTAATTTTTACTGGGTGTGAGTAAGGAGCATGTCTCCTCCATCCTGCACCCTTTCTTCCTTTGTGGCACAGTCCCCCCTCTGGGGTCCTGCATAAAAGTGACCATAAAAACAAATGAGGCAGATTTTTTTGCCCACAGAAGGGGCTGGTGAATGCCATGACATTTCTGCCTTGCCAGCCAGAATCCCTGTGAATAATGCAAATTTTTTAAGAATGCAAGTATTTCATTAAAACTTGCCACCTTTATAAAAATAGGAGAGTATCTGAGGGAATGGAATAAGAAGCAATTTCATTTTGATTACCATCCTCCTTTACACTCTGTTGTACTCACCTACATTAGGTGAAAAAAGGAGGTATTAAAAAGCTTAAGGACTCAATGTATGCTTCTCAAAAAATTGTCACACCTCAGAATTATGAAAACCAGATCCTTTCTTTCCATGTTTGTGATTTTTGAGATATTACCATTTTCAAACATACGTTTTCATCATTCTCACTGATTGCAATGTTTACATCATACTCAGTACTCCATACTGGATTGAAGCAAAGTATGAGCCAGTGATGATCCCTGTTTTGTAGAGAACTCGATCACATTCTCAAATTAAAGCAGTTATTAGTGCATTACACTGCTAATGACAACTAAACTGTTTCACATTCTAAGAATACCCAGCTCTGAAATGTTTTAAAATACCTAACCAAGCAATGCTATGTATTCCTATGTAACATTCAAATCCTCTAAAAATATGCTTTCTTGAAAAGATTCGCAGTCTAAATGTATATCAACAACAGATTTTGCTCCATTTCATTCCTTATATTATTTCTGATAAAGTTCCTGCTTTAGTTTTTAACTACAGGCTATAGTTTCTAATTGCTGCTCTGCTTCAGCAGCCATGGCTGCTGCCTGCAACTGTTCTGTTTCACTCTGGATGGAATTGGCTGCTGTAACTTGCTTTCTTTCACTATGCATATTGTTCTCATGCCTTTTTAGGTCAGATGCCTTAGCAAATGCTTTAGTGCAGGAACTGCAGACAAAAGGTTTCTCTCCTCGGTGCCTTCTTTCATGGTCTTTGAGGTGGGACTTGTGCTTAAAAGCTTTATCACACATATGACATGCAAATGGCCTCTCATTACTGTGGACTCTTTCATGCTTTTTTAGATCTGGTGCACGAATGAAAGACTTCCCACACACCTCACAACTGTAAGGCTTGTAACCCGTGTGTATTTTCAAGTGCTCTTTCAAATGAGCTTGTGTGGTGAAGCCCTTTGTACACATTTCACAAACAAATGGTCTGTCTGCAGTATGTAGTTTTTCATGTTTTCTCAAACGCGCTTCATCAGAAAAGGTCTTGCCACAAGCCTGGCATACAATGTGTTCTCTGTGACCGTAAAGCAAGTACTCAAACTTCATATCCCCGGCTGCTGTGGTCCATGCTGGTGTCTGTTCATCTTTCACTTCACTTATGCCATCATTAAATGTGAGTGCTTGAGGGGTCTGAGATCCTAAATCTTTAGATTCAGTTGTTTCCATAGGCTCTACTTCCTGGCCATAGCAGTTAACTTTTCGAACTTCTTCACTTCCCAACTCTTTCAGAATTGCCTCTTGCACTCTCAGGGTAGTGGTTGGTGATTTACCATCTTCCTGACTTGGGGGAGTGCCTTCCACTGTCACATCTGATGGACTGTCATCATGATCTCCAATCTCTTCTACCTCATCATCTTGGGGATCATTGGGTTCCCCCATAGAACGGTTCATTTTCAGACAGTACTTGCTCTTGGACTGTGTGTTTTCTTCAGGACTAGATACATCACGTTTTTGAGAGCAGAGTTTATCAAGAAACCGAATACCGAGGATCTGGCCTGAAGACATCATCAAGTTTACATCCTCTTTTTTAACAGAAATCTTTGCGGTATACATGTAATTGAGAACTTCCTCAAAAATATCAGAACGAAGAAAATCTATTTCTATTACTGATGAACTATCAACTTCAAGTTTTTTGAAAAGCTTTTTGAAGTAGGTACTGCAGGCAGCAAGCACACACCTATGGGCTCTGAACTTAACATCTTCAACCACAATAGCGATGTCACAAAATTCTCCTTCCAAACGTTGTTCATTCAGTGTTTTCAGGAACACAGTTTTGTGATCGTCGTCATTATATTTAATGGTTTCAGACATACTGATGAAAAACTCCTGTAAATTGACAGGAAAATTTTGTAACTCTTATAAAGCAGTCTAAATAACAAAATCCCAAGAGATGAAGTAATTTCCATCACTAAAAAATCCCATCTTTTTTTTTGCATAAAATTACCACAAAAAGCCTGTTAGACTCTAAAAGCATTATTCTAAACTGATTTAAAAAATGTGAACACATAAAGGTATTTCCTTAGGTTATACGATTTACAGTTATTCAAATCTTTATTCAATCAGTTACACAAAATTGAGAACTTTCTCTTCAAAACTGCAATTCTCAGTAAACGTATGACCCAACTCATAAGTCATTATTACAGCTAAAGAAAATGTTAACACTAAAAAATGTGTAAGAAATACTCTAAATGACTCAGTACAACAAACTAAATTTGAAATATCAAATATAAGCCTTACCATGAACAATGCAGGAAGTTTTCTAACCAAATGATTATTAAATTATTCTCAGAATGGGCCACCTTCAGCCTGAAAGATGGGAAGATAATAACATTTCAAGAAATTACAAGATCTATTCCAACAATTATTTTAAATTTCAGTATTAAAACATAGCATTTTCAGTTATTTAAAGTTACATAAAGTTACACTATTAAAATACCCTGTTATTTTTTCAGAGATACTGGAGACAAATGTAGAGGACAACTCCATGTGTTTACCTTCCTATGGCTACTGCACTTCCCTGGTTCCACTTTCCTGGTACTTAACTTTGCACTAAATCTAAACGTCTGAAAAACTTCCCCATGAATCACCACAACTAACACAGTAACCAACCCATCAAGGTTTTCAGCATTCTGCTGAACCAGAGAGCTGAGCAAGCCTAGCAGAGGGTCTGGCAAGCAGACCAAGCATCCCAAAGGACAGCAGACCAGGGACAAGGATGGATGCGCATCCAGGACCAGGGAAAGAGACAAGTGTACCAGATTTCCCAGCTATGGAGATACAAGAAAACAGAAGGATAATGCAAGATACATGATTTCAAATTATTCAATCCAAACAGACATGTAATTGTGCTGAAGCAGGAAACATAGCAGAGGGACATTTAATACTTGGTTTGGAACAAATCCTGTGCCACCTGATACAGATCTCCTGGGAATTTCTCCCCTAAATTCTAATTTATCCTTAACCATATATGAAACAGCAGCAGATGACAGGTATGACAACAGGTTTGCAACTCCTGGTGCTGTGTGTTTCACACATATGGGAACACCTGGCTCCCTACAAATACCTCTGCAGGTCTGGCACCTCCACTAACCTGTCCCTGGCCACACAGAAAAATTAAAAAAATAATAATAAAAAAAAAAGTAAAAAAAGGACAGCCAATTTTTTTCTTAGTCCTAAATAATCAAATTTTAAGATAGCCATATCTTAAAAAATGAAACAAAACCGAAAGGAATGCTGTATATATTTATGGGCTGTCTGGATCTGCTGGTCCAAGAAAATGTATTGGTCCAGCATTGAAGACGCTAGGACAAATACCTATTTCAGTGAGATCTTTTTGGAGTTCTTTGCAAGATGGGAGAAATGTTTTTTTTAAAGCAAGCAGCAAAATGTAACTGCTAATAATCTAGCAGCAATTGCACCGTCCTGTTAAACAGTATGCAATTTTGCTGCAATTCTGTCGACACTAACAGAGAATTAATTGTACAAGTAACTGGCTGAAAACAGGGCTGCGGAGCACACAGGGCTGTGTAACTGGCAAAGAACAAAGTCAGTCCTTTGCGAATGGAGCAAGGCAGGCACTTGCCCAGAAAGCTTTCAACTCTGATTTAAGAAAGCTCTGGTTATTTGTTCCACTGGGCAATTTATTCCTCCACACACTTTTTACACGGCCGCTACGTCCGCCAGGGCCGCGGGGAGGTGCGTTCGGGGCTGCGACTGCTCGAGACGCGCTCGGTGCCTCTCCGCGCCGGCTCTCCCGGCCGCCGTGCCCGTGACCGCGGAGGCGCACGCCCGCTCCACGCACCCGCGGGCGCGGCGCGGGCGGGCTCCCGGCGGGGACC